>CM071586.1:3731829-3770124 GCA_036426205.1 Ascaphus truei
ACTTCTATAGCCTGACTAGGGGTCAGGGTTATATCACCGGCTGCCAGCTTACTGTGGGATATAGCGCTACCTATTTGTTTTTTCTAGTGGGCTAGTCATATCGCAAAAATAAATGACCGTACATGGAGAAAGATGGTACTCGACTGGATTCCAAGGAATTTCATGAAGAAGAGAGGCTTACAGCTGTAGTACCTGGAGGATCGTTGGGGAAGCCTTCCTCCAGGAGTGGATTGACAAGGTCTGAAAGTGATGATGTACATGTACACTTATATATTTTTTTAATAAAGCGCTTTTGTGGGGCGAAATGCGTTAGATGGATTTTGTTCTGCGTTTTCTGTATTATATGCCCATTAAATTCATTTTATTAGATTTTGTTAGCTTTCCAGCCCTTCATTTCTTGTTATCTATACACCACCATTGTTTCTTCCCAACATCTATGTATGCTGAAATACATGGGTATGTAGATAGAAAGAGGGTTCGGAGCAAATGACTCCATTTTATTACAGTAAAAAGATCTTGTTATCTGATCTCGCTAATAAATATGACATGTTGGAGTCTATTTACAAAGGTAAAAATAAGGTCCATGGGCAAAAAAATAATCGCAATTCTCTTATGATATTTACGTCAATAATTAGACCAGGCTTTTAATTTATCTCAGATTGTACAGGTATCTAATGTCTCTTACAGCCACTGGTGGAGAAGGAGTGGCTCAGTGAGTAAAGACACTGACTGGCACTGAGTTTGATGCAGGGGAACCTGGTTAAATTCCCAGTGTTGGCTCCTTGTGACACTGGGCAAGTCATTTTATCTCTCTGTGCCTCAGGCACCAAAAAACATAGATTGTAAGCTCAACGGGGCAGGGACCTGTGCCTGCAAAATGTCTCTGTAAAGCGCTACGTAAAACTAGCAGCGCTATACAAGAACATGCTATTATTATTAATATTATTATTATTATTATTTTCTTAACGTCTGCACTAATCACCCTTTGAAAGCTCTCTGCTCACCCTTTCAGTAAACAAAGAAGTCGAGAGGACTAATGAAAAAATTACAACATTTATTCAAAACAATAGATTGTCTTTAATACATTTTGTATATATCATTTTTCATTGATCGTCTGCAGTGCCGCTCTCTTCTCTTTATACATAGGAGATTTGTACTTGCTACTATTCATGCTGGCTGGCATTGGGCGTGCACCTGAGGCATTTTTCACAAGCCAATATCAAGAGAGTGCACCTTACCTTCCCTCATCTAATAACTAGAAGTGCCTTATACAGCTAAACCCTTTTATAACGCGATCCGTTACAACGCGAATCCGCTTATAACAGGATGAAAGCGTGACTCAAAATTTTTGTATTTATGAAAACTTCACAACACGATTATTGGTATCTTAAATACTTTATTGTACAATGCATACAATTGTACATTATTTCTAACACGATCCGCTTATAATGCAATGTGATTCTTTGGACCCCAGGCACAGCGTTGAGCTGTATATAGTGCACATCTAAAAAATAAATGGCAAAATCAAGTATATATGCTTCCCACATTTATTGCTTTTACAAAGGTTAAAATCATATTTCTCATGGGGTAAAATATTTTGCACTGTACTACTATATTCCCATGTGTACTTTGACCTGTTATTTGAATAGGGGTGGTATGGGTGAGGGTAAACTAACTAGGATGGGCTATATAATGCTCAAATAATTTAAATTCATAACGCTACACACAGGCAGACACACAGAGACACAGACATACATACAGGAACAAAGACAAACAAACACACACACAAAGAGACAGGCAGAGACACCGACAAACGCAGAGACAGACAGACACAGAGATACAGAGACACAGAGACAGACACACAAAGAGACAGACAGGGTGGCACAGAGGTGGAACTAAAGTGCTCGCCGGTCCGCATTTTAAGGGGAAAGGGGGCCTGCCCCACAAGTGTAGTCTGTGATTTGCTTTCTCATAGTGGACAGTCCCTAGAAAATGAGCAATTGACCATGTAGTACATCGTACGTCATAAGGGCTTCCATGGTTGCCCTTTTCATGACACACTCACATCATTAAGGGACTGAAGGGGTTAAAAGAGGCAGTGAAAACTCTTCAGTTGCCACTGGAACACGTGCCAAAAAAAAGAAAGATGGATCACATATGGTGTAATGGGTCCTGATATATTTCATAAACATCAAAGCCTGAGATTCTACACCAGCTAAATATCAAGCGTTGTCATCTCACTCTCTTAAATTCACTCTTCTATTTGGAATTACCCAATGCCTCATGGTGTGTGTCTACAGAAAAAGAGCACATACGGCCTAAACATTTATTTTAACCAATAAAAAGTGTAAACGCGCTCACGAATTTAAGAAAAAAATGAAGATTTCCGTGAGACACATGGTGGAACTGTGCAGCTCTGTTTGTTTTCCATGTGGTCACGAGTAGACTTCAGGTAAGTGTCCTTGGTGATGGAACTAACACGTGTTAGAACAAAAATGTACTCTTAGAGACCTCCACTGATCTCACTGTTCCCTTTACAAACTCGCGTTTCACCGAATAATTGGCTCCTTAATTTTCACTCCTCCATCAGAAATTTTAGTCCTCACAAATCCTATCCTTTCTTGTCTTGCTAATTAAAACCAATACAATAACTATTTTTTCCCTTAGTTAAAAATAATAGGCAACAGGAACAAATATGTTTAAATGAGCCTAACGGTTACTAAAGCTGTAACAAATGCAAAGCCTGCAATTTTAGCTGCAGTGGAAAGGTTTTCAAATGAAATGCTACAGGAGAAAAGTAAACTATTAATGTATTTATACAATGAACAGTCGTTTTGTCATTTATCTATTGGAATGCCCACCTGGGCTTCAAGACCTAACCAGCAAATCGCACGATTCCGTGTTCAAACTGGTGTATCGCTTTAACGTACGTTAACTGTTATAATAATGTCTGCTACTGTACAGCAGAAGGTTTTTAATATAAATGTATACTTCAGTTCCTTTTTAACTGGATTCCTTATTCCTTCATTCATTCATTTATTTATTTTTTAAGACATCCTCTTTTAAGCAACTTTTTTTTATTTTTTAACAATTTTTATTTGCTTCCTTTAATTTTTTTATATTTTTGGCTCACAATACAGTATTGTCTGCCCGTTATTTGGTTAATTGTATCCATATATATTTATATATATATATTATAGTATATAGTTGATTATATATATATATATATATATATACTACTATATTATATAGTATATCTATTATATATAAATATATATATATATATAGACTATATATAATTTATTAATTAAAACGGAAATAGCCGTGTTAGTCCAGTTGCGATAGTGCAGAATAAATGAGTTCTTCAGTATTGGGTGATACCTTTTTTTATTTGGCCTAACAATTTATGTCATAGGACAAGCTTTTGAGAGTTTCCTCTCTTTTCTTCAGGTCAACAATACTGATATACAAAGGTTTTTCTTTTCCAATCCCTGTCTAAATCGTAGAAACCTTTGTATATACAGTACTGTACATATGTTTAGATGTGTATTTGTATTTGAAAGGAATACCTTGTGGTGACACTAGAGGGACATGTTTCTCACATCTTTGTGCTTTATTATTAGTCATTCTCAGGACCCTCCAGTCTCTTATCCTGTACTGGAGACTTCTTTGTTGGTACAGAGATCAAAGTACACGTTGTTCTTGCAAACTTGCTGATATATTTACCCTAACCCCATTATCACCAGAAAGCTATTTTAGGCATAACAGCCTTTGTAAACAGTCCTCTAAAGGGGTCTAACAATATGTTATTTATTTATCTTTTATTGAGTTCTTTCTACGTATACAGTACAGATTTAGCACTGCGGTGGGTCCGATCCAAAAACATGGACTTCTCCGAAGCGCGATCGCTCCAGAGTCTTGCTACACCTGTATGTTCCCATACATTTTGCCTATATGCATATTTTTCATTATTACAGTCCAGTTTTATTAGTCCTTCTATAATATATTTTTATATCAATTGCATGATATTTATTCCTTTTGATTTACTTTTCTTTTTTTTTTATTAAAGCCTTTTTTAATTTAATTCACACATCAACTACAGTACTGTAATAACAGTAGCTTTACAGTTTATGATCATTTCCAGTTTAACTGTCCTGCACCCAGTAAGTTTATTTATTTATTTATGTATTTATTTAGCAAATTAAAAGATCACTTGTGAGCACATTCACATGTCTTAGTCAGGTCTGGAACCCTGCCTTTCACCATTATCACCCAGCATTCAATGCTTCCACTGCAGCAAGGGATTCTGGGTCTTTTTATTTGCTGTATGCAATATGGTGGGGGTTTCTTGTTGCTTTTTTTCACCCACCATAACTTAAAACGTGTATTTATTTAGGTAGACTAGAGAGAACCCCCGCTTCACCTTTAATTTTCATCCCACCCTCATACTATTTCCATGGTGGTTTTCTTATACTACAGATACCACCAAGGACAGTGTATGTAAGTGTACACTGTACCTAGCATTTTCTACAATCCGGTGTTAACATACTCCTATTGGATTTGATATGCGCTATTTAATTGTTTTTTACAGCTCTATATTTTAATGTTTGTTCCTATTACATGTTGATTTGAATTAATACATTAATCATCCACATGGGTGAGAGAGTGCTATAAATTGGGTTTCTTTTTCTCTCTGGTGACTTATGTTTTTATTTGTTTGTTTATACTCGTCCGCTATTATCTTTTTAGACATTTCTGGGGGAAAGGGTTTTGTATGGACTATATTAAAACCCTGTGGAGCACTGGGTGCTACAGTACCCCTGAAGAAGCAGCTCAAAGCTGGGAAAAGTATACAGTGGAAGTGAGCAATACCTGGGATAAGAGGAAAAGCTACAAGTAGTGAGATGTGTAACATCATACAATGTCCTTGACGATGTTTGGCGTTGACGTGATGTTGGCTCAGTGCAGATGGGTCCCACACTGTTGAGTGTCCTGTTGCCATTTTATTATAAGGCTTTGAAGCTTTTCAACTGTTTAGCATTATCACTGGGGATCATTTTTATCTGAATAAATACTGTATTAAACTATTTTTGTTTTGTATCCTATATATATATGCATACCTCCAATGGTGAGCACTATTGAGAAAATCAACGAGTTCCAGTGGTCAGAGTTGATTTAGCAAGCCTGACTAATGCACCTCAGGAATGTTTAAATGAAGATGGCCGGGATCCCACGCTTTTAGGGGAACCGCACTTAAGCATGTGGTAGCCCAGATGCTGCCTCTGTCAGGGCCAATAAGAGGAGGAGAAAATTGATCAGAGAAGTTAGATGGTGGGGGAGAAGGCGCAGAGGGGGTAAGGAGTAATCAGAGTAGTTAGATGGTGGGACAGAGGATGCAGAAAGAAATGAACAATGAGAGGAGGAGGAGGGCAGGACTCAGGAAAAGAGATGGCAAGGGCAAAGAGAGTCTAGATCAGTTGTTTCCAAAAAAAATTTGGTTAAGAAAAAAGGGGGGGCCTGCCTCCCCATCTCAACCACCCTCATTCATTCACACACCACTGCCCCTCTCAACTGAAGGACACTAGGACTAGCCCGACCGCCTGGGCCCTCATTCACTCACCCGATTAAGCAATGGAGGGGAAGGCAACAACTAGGCGGCACCCCAAAACATCACAAGAGGACCGACCTCACAAAGTACGTATTATATTTCTTTATTTATATAGCGCCTAAAGTGTACACAGCGCTTCACTAAGAATACAGTACAGGGAATTAAAATACATTAAGCACAGCAAAAATCAGACAATAGGAAAGGAAATCCCTGCCCTGAAGAGCTTAAAATCTGTCCCGACAGATTTGGTATTGTTGCAAATGTATTAAGTCCAGGCATTTTTGTGGTGCTGTGATTGAAACTAAAACAACACACGACATACCAAAAAATATAATATAACATAATGACTATCATTGTATTATTAGAGTAACACCCTTAAGTATACGTATATACAGTGTTCGACAAACCTATAGATTTGCACGCCCAAGGCGCGTGGATTTAACATCGTGGCGAGCTCCTATTGGTCCACGTTTGGTACTAGGTGGCGAGTAGATTTTTTTGTTTGGCGAGTAGATGTTTTGGTGATTTGTCGACCACTGCGTGTATATATATGTGCAAACGAAAAGGCTTGCCTGCAACAGACTAAGCAAACTAAATGGTACTTAAATCAGTAAAGGTAGGCTATGTACAAAGAGCTATTGACAGTTCTGGGGATATGATAACACTGTTAACACAGAAAAGAATGAGAAGTATCCAACAAATAGCACTCAAGTGTACCAAAAAATATATACATTTATTAAACACGTCACATACAATAATACTAAAACAGTCCCTGTACTTACACAATAACACTATAAAAAGGCAAATGCCCTAAAGTGGATAGAAAACCACTGCTGGGTGAACTAGTAATAGTAGCTGACACTAAGGCTGCGGTCCCAGTAACTGCCACAGCGCACTCCTCGGCGTGCACTGTGCGTATAAGCACCGCCCCTCAATGGTGCTGGGCCCAGTAGGCACCTTCCCGCTGAAGGTGCAGCCGCGCCGTACTGCCAGGATTTTTCAACTCAATGAAATTGAGTTTAGAACTGGCGATGGAGGCGTGGCCACGCCCCCGCCGGCAGTTCATCCAATGAGGGCGAACCAGCCGTGTGAGGTCATGGCCACGCCCGCAAAACTCCCACCACGGCCCCTCCCGTCACAATCTCCTTTTCCCCCTGGAAGACCGCAGATCGCGGTTAGCGCTGTGCACGTGCCTCCCCCCTCCCACCGGGCGCGCGTGCCACAGTGCTAACAGGGACCGTAGCCTAGAAGATTATGGTAAATAGGCATGTGATCAGCCCCATACCAATGTGACCGGCCGGTCTGTGTAAGATACCACTAAAGTGAGCAAACTACAAATAGTAATCCAAAGTGAACAGGCACATTCCAAGGGTAAAGAGAACAAGATAATGTAAGCTTATAGGAAACATATAATAAAGAACCACAGTCCCCAATGGGAAGATCTTAAGGAATACACACAGCCTATGGACATATTAGTCCATAGTAAGCACACTTGTTGAATAGAGCACCACTACTATAGTAAGTAAGGTGCAAATAATAACGCTATGTGTGGACATAGATGCAGAGTACTTAGCTTCAGTGCGTGCAGGGAGACTGGAAACCACAGGTGGAACTGCTGACAAAACTGCAAGCACCAAAGATCATTCTGTAAGTCCAGAACACAGGAGCTTTCACCCGGCAGCTGGTCATCTGAACGGAAAGGAACACAGGGAGTACAAACAGGAGGAGAGCCCGACGTACGTTTCGCCCTTAGCTTCGTCCGGGGGCTTAATGCAGGTGCGTGCATGCCAGGTATATATGTCACTCCTTTTATGATGTAAACAACTATATTATACGGATTATATGAATGCAAAATTAAACTGTCCCTGTCTTAGTGCTACTAAAATTCCAAGGGACCCCACAATGGATCCCTGAAAAACAGAAATGTTCCAAAGAAAAAGACCTAAGCGATAAAAAGGGATAAAAAGAAAACCAAAAATGTGCAAATATTCTTACTATAAAAAATAAAAATAAAATCTTTGGAATATATGTATACAAGTAGTTGGAAAAGTGGCAAACCGTTGCTTAAAGAAAATAAATCAATGTTTCCCTCCGTGGTGCTCACCCTCCGGCGTCTCAAAGCTGGATACTGGTAGGTACAAGAAGATTTGGTAGTGGAATTGGCACACAAAGCCTTTCTGTAAGTTAATTTACTCTTGTATTTAAAGCATCAGAGCTGATGCTTTAAATACAAGAGTAAGTTAATTTACAGAAAGGATCCCGTGTGCAACTTCCACTACCAAATCTTCTAATCTATGTGTACACATATGCACCTGGTGGTGGATCTAAGGAGTTAACCTTCTCTGAATATCACAGTGTCAAGTGTATTGATAGATATGTCTGCTGGCCAATGGCTGTGAGCAAAAGAAAGGCCTAAGAACATTAGAGTCTGAGAAGATGACATCATGGAAAGTGAAGTGGGGATATAGATAGGCTAAGAGAGCATGTGAGAGGGAGAGACCAATGATGATAGTTGTCCATCCACTGGTGAATGAAGGTCTTCCCAGTGATCTTCCAGGTTACCGTATGTACATGTGTAGCCTAGAGCTCCTGTGGCTCCTGGAGACCCCCCTCCTCTGTTGCAGCGCGGTCGCGGGTGCCGACGGACTCGACGGCTGCTTCCAAGGGTGGGGGCCGGAGCAGGGAGCAGCGCTTCTTCCCCTGCCTGCGGCCGGTTGCCGGGGACGCGATCGGGCTGTTGCTAAGGCCGCGGTCACGTCTTTAGGGTCCCGGCGGTAAGCGAAGAGGGCGCCGTCATTGAAGAGAGACACGCGCATGCGCAGTGATCGCGCAGGCGCAGGTAAGGCCCCAAAGCTAGGGAGAAGTCGCGCGAGCGTGAGGTTAGTCAGGGAAAGGTTGAGGCAGGCCCAGACATCTTGCGCAGGCGCAGGACAGGAGATAGAAAGCCCGCAAAGCCCTAGCCTACCAGGGAAGGCTCTGAGCAGGGACTACGAGTCCCATGAGCCGCTGCGTGCCCCACATGATGCCAGGGAGCCAATAGGGCTTAAGATGTCCCTGCAGAGTGGATACATTTCGTGTGCTGAGGCCACGCTAGTGAGTTGGAGCCACGGAGCTGTGAGGGAAGGAAGGGTGCGGGGAGCGAGTGCAGCTCCTGCACCCAGATAGGTACCCACACCCCAGGTAGGCCCCAACTCCCCACAAGGTTAGTGGGTAATTGGATAGGGACGCTGCCCTTAGTGTAGTGTGCTGTCTTGTCAGGGTCACGGCTGTCAGTGCCGTGAGGTCTGACAGGCAGGCATCGTGTTGCGCAGCACATTGGCTGCAAGCACCCAGTGGGTCACAGTTTGTTGCTGTAGGTGCTGGGACCACTTAGGTAATAGTGAGGCCGAGGGGACTTGGGTAATACGGGAGGAGGTAGTGTGGGTGCAGGGGATCAGGGACCCCTGCATATGATAGGCTACCCCATAGGCCCTAGGAGTTTTCCCCCAAAGTTTTCCCAGGTTGCTGTGCTGTAGGGACGGCCTATAGTATAGCGCGTGTCACGTAGTGCCAGGGATAGACAGGGACACAGCGGATGCTGCGCTTCCTGAGAGACGACTTGGGCTCAAGTCGGTGTCGGTACCCAGAGACCAGAGACTATCTCCAGGGTGGGACTGCCCCTGGCGGACCCCAAGCAAGGATTCACCGGATCAGACGGGATCCAGAACGACTGATCCTTTGCGAAGCTGTTGCTGCTCCGAGCACCGGAGTGCTCGGCAGGTACTATACATATACAAGTGCACCAACGGGCCCTTAGTATAATAGTGACTGCGCAATCACCCATTGCCTCTCTCTGCAAGAGTGCAGGACATTGGGTGGGGTTTCTATGGACACTGGGTGGGATCACCTGGTACGGGGAAAGTGTCCTGCGCGACGCAGTAAGTGTCTCCTCTAGAGAGGGACACCGGTTATTATGGTATTGCCGTGATATGTTGTCTTGCATGTTAGTAAAAGCCATTGGTTATTAAACATACAGTGTATGGGATTATTGTATTTGTCCTGCGAGGAACTACTCCCCCTCTGGTGGGAGCCATCGCAGGTATTATATTATAGTATTATAGTTGCCCCAGGTTCCCCTTGGAGGAAGCTCAGCCCTCCTGTGAGCCAACAGGTAACGCACCACACACCTGGTAACCCTGTATGTTCTTCGCACCCACATCATATCTGCGATTGGTGGGGGGGGGGAATACCCATTACATGTGATTGTTATGCGCGGTTGTACATTTGTGGCACATGTTACATATGCGCCTTTATACTTGAGCAAATCTTAGATCTCATTATAATCATTTTATAATGACCACATGTTAATGACTATGTTAAATCTAGTCTCACACACAGAAATAAAGTAGGCACAGCGCTAAAATGTCACTCTTTTACTGTGTCACCTAACCAACCGATGGTGCTCTACAGAATAACACCACTAAGTAAATATGGGTTCTTGTACCTACTTCTGGAGGCCGTATCAACAGAGGAAAAACATCAACAAAATAGAAGTCATGCAAAGAAAAGCAACTGTTCTAAATAAATTGTATGATGTACAGAGCTTTTTAAACTTCTCACGTCTCTTCAGTATCACAACCTGAAAAGGTTAAAATATCTGCAAGATGGGGACACCAAACTGCAGCAAAGTTCTGTGAGGCTCCTGACTGGGTGGGGAGTTGATGTTTTCCTCCCGGAATTACCTTCCAACTCCTGATGAAGTCTTCATGGAATTCTGTATCCCAGGGGCTGTTCTCTCTACTGCATAAAAAGTATAAAAACCTCTACCAATCTGAATGCTGTTAACATTGCAGTCTGTCACTGGCAGACACTCTGCCCGGCATTAGAAGAAGCTCCCAAATTATAGGATCAAGAAAAGGAACAGATCCCACAAAGATCCCACAAAAAATCCACAAAGTCTTATCACTTTGCTGCATGCATCCACTGTCGATGTTTAAGTGATAGCTAATTTGATTAATTGAAAAAGCTGAGCCTAATACTAACTGAGTCTAACCATAGCTGTGAACATTATAGATATTGGTGAGTGTGGAATACCATGGTAAGTCTCATTAATCTCTTTTGCAGTAGGTGTGGTGATTTAAAAAGGATCATTGGAACTCCATGGTCCATATTTCAAATTTGCTGTGTTGATAATTCTGTGAGGTTTATTTGTATAAATGCAAATAAATGTTTGCTTTAATTACCTGTATCATTATTTTCTAACCATTTTGTTGAATGTAAGTAACAAATTAGTCAGTGATTAATATGTTATACACAATCTTAGCAAGCAAACAACCCAGACATACAATATTATATATATATATATATATAGTTTTTTTTTTTTTTTGTAAGGGTTGTGGTTTCAATAAGGAGAATTTTAACTATATTGCCTATGTAACAATTTAGAGATGTGTTGATATTATATTGGGGTCTATATATCACAGCTAACACTAGTTTGGTTTGATAACCTCTATTTTTACAGCGTGTGCTGATCTATGTGACTGAATTTCAGTGTGATTTCATGAGCAGTTTTTTACGGAGTGAGTTAGAACAAGAAGGAAAGTGCTGTGCGGTGTATACTAGCATTAGGTGGTGAGCTTGGCGTGTGTACAGTGGGTTAATTTATTTTGATTGTGTTGGATTTGGAAGCCTGTACTAAACCTTTTTTAATCTTCTCACTGGTTTGCGACTGCAGTGGGTTTGGTTTGGTAAATTGCTTTCCTTACACACCTGCTTGGTGTGTCTGTCTTTAAAATAGAGACTTGTAATGAATTCTGAGCTTGCGAGTGTTGAGCTGTTACAGGAGGAAGCCACAATTTCTATATTAATGAACAACAGGTTAAATGAGGAAGAAGTGCATAGGCGGCTTGATAAAATTAAAGTAAATAAGGCACCTGGCCCCGATGGCATACATACAATAGTTCTTTTGGAGCTAAGTTCAGTAATAGCCAAACCATTATATTTAATATTCAAGGACTCCATTTCCACAGGCTCAGTACCACAAGATTGGCGTAAAGCAGACGTAATGCCCATATTTATAAAAGGTGGCTAGATCACCACCGGGGAATTCGAGACCTGTAAGCTTGACATCAATATTGGTAAAGGTATAGTACTTGAATATTTAGTGAGACACCCCTAGTAAATACAGGTACTGTAATACTAGAAAACTTCTAAACACTAAATCAAGTGGTCGCAGAAAGGAAGGAGCAGATAAGATAATAGTACAGGCTGAAAAAAATTAAATATATGCTTGCTAATGCAAGAAGCCTGACAGATAAAAGGGGGGAGCTTGAATTTATAGCTGCAAAGGAGTAGTATGATATCATCGGCATTACTGAAACATGGTGGGATGAAACTCATGACTGGGCGGTTAATTTAGAGGGTTATTCCCTTTTTTGGAAGGATCGAACAAATAGAAGGGGAGGAGGAGTATGTTTATATGTTAAACCGGATCTAAAACCTATTATAAGGGATGATGTTTATGAGGGGAATGATGAAAATGTAGAGACTTTGTGGATAGAAATTAGCAGTGAAGTTTAAAGTATAAAGAAAATGTTTGTGGGAATATGCTATAAACCACCAAATATCTTTGAGATTGAGGAAGATAAAATAATTTTGCAAATGGAGAACACATCAAAACTGGGTCATGTTTGCATAATGGGGGATTTTAATTATCCAGACATAGACTGGGGAAATTTTATTAGTATTACAACAAAAGGAAATAGCTTTTTTGGGGCTGCTTAAAGACAATTATATGACCCAAATTATTGAGGTACCAACCAGGAGAGGGGCAATACTGGATTTGGTCAAATAAAACAATGTAGAAGTAATAACAAATATTCAAATCCTGGAACATTTGGGTAACAGTGATCTTTCTCCCCGTCGTGTGCACTATAAGCGACGACGATGAAGGCGAAAATGCATTTGTTTTGACGTGACAGTTGCGTCGCCGTCACCGGCACTATAAGCGTAGCCTTACCCTGAGGGAATATCTACCCTCATCTTCCCAAGAAGAAACGTTTAAGCCACAGTTTGAGAAGGCTATATATGTATCTACTTCCTGTAAGTTGGCTAACATATGAGCCAAGTCTCCACTCATACACCCCCTTTTGTCATAACAGTGCACACTATATATTTTATTTTCTTCTTTTGGGTGATCCTGCTCCTTCTGGATTTTTGTGCAGTTTTCAAATAGCGCCATTAATGAAACATAGCGTTTCACAGCAGTAATAAACGTGACAAATAATAAACAGGAATAGAACTAGAAGAAGTAAAAACTGTGTCTACCTTGTGACGGCAGATGCAATAGATTTGTTCAAAAAAAGGTTGGACATCTTTTTAGAAAGGAAAGCTATACAGGGATATACCCAATAAGTATACATGGGAAGGATTTTGATCCAGGGAGTAATCTGATTGCCAATTCTTGGAATCAGGAAGGAATTTATTTTTCTCTTTATGTGATATCATTGGATGATTTTTCACTTTGGTTTCTTGTTTGCCTTCCTCTGGATCAATATATTGTAAGTATAGATATAGGATAAAGAATCTGTCGTCTAAATTTAACATAGGTTGAACTTGATGGACATAAGTCTTTTTCAACCTCATCTAAGTGCGTCTGCAAGGGGCCAAGGTATATGTAGGATGTGTAAAGTATCAGCAATGGAGCTACTCATATGCTTCATTAAGCTGGTGTGTTTTAAGGTGGGTCTTAAGGTTGGATAGAGAGGGTGAAAGTTGGATATTGAGGGGAAAGGCATTCCAGAGGTGTGGGGAAGTCCGTGAGAAAGGTTTAAGGTGGGAGAGGGCTTTAGATACAAAGGGGGTAGAGAGAAGACATCCTTGAGCAAAACGCAAGAGTAGGGATGGTGTATAGCGAGCAATTTGGGCTGAGATGTAAGGAGGAGCAGAAGAGTGTAAAGCTTTAAAAGTGAGGAGAATTGAGTGTGAGATGCGGGATTTGATTCAAAGCTAGGAGAGAGAATAGAGCAGGGGAGACGCTGAGACAGATTTAGGAAAGAGTAGAATGATTCTGGCAGCAGCGTTTAGGATATAGTGTAAGGGAGACAGGTGAGAGGCAGGAATGCCGGACAGCAGGAGGTTACAGTAATCAAGACAGGAGAGGATGAGGTCCTGTGTCAGAGTTTTAGCAGTCAAAAAGAAGAGGAAAGGGTGTATCTTTGTAATATTGCAGAGGAAAAATCAACAGGTTTTACCTACCTTTTGAATGTGAGAGAGGAGTCGAGTATAACCCCTAAGCAGCGTTCTTGGCCTACTGGGTGAATGATATTACTTCCAACAGTAATGTGGAATAAGGTACAGTAGTATGGCCAGGTTTGGGAGGAAATATGAGGAGCTCTGTTTTTGCATTTTAAGTTTAATTTGGCAGAGGGCCATCCAGGATGATATAGCGGAGAGACATTCAGAAACTTTGGTCTGAACAGCAGGTTTAAGGTCAGTGGTTGGAAAGTAAATTTGTGTGCCATCAGCATTGAGGTGATATTTGAACCCCAGAGATGTGGTTAGGTCACCTAAAGAGAGTATGTAAAGAGAAAAGAGAATAGGTTCCAGGAGAGAGACCTGGGTACCCCCACAGAGAGATCGATAGAGGAGGAGAAGATGTTAGCAAAAGAGACTGAAAGTACGGTGGGAGATGTAAGAGGAGATCCAGGATAGAGCTTTGTTGGGAATACTAAGAGTATGGAGAAACTGAAGGAGATAAGGGTGTTCCACAGTATCAAATGCTGTAGAGAGGTCAAGTAATATGAGCAGAGTGTAATGACCTTTGTCTTTGGCAGCATGGAGGTCATTAGTTATTTTAGTGAAGGCTGTTTCAGTGGAGTGAGCAGTGCGGATGCCAGATTGTTGAGGTTCTAGGAGAGAATGGGTGGTGAGATAATGGAGCAAGCGAGAGAATAAAAGACGTTCAAGGAGTTTAGAGGCACAAGGCAGAAGGGAGACAGAACGATAGTTAGAAAGACAGAAAGGGTAAAGCTTGCGGTTTTTGAGTAAAGGTATAACTGTTGCATGTTTGAAGGAGGAAGAAAAGGTACCAGAGTAGAGGAGGAGTTAAAAATGCGTGTGAGCATAGGGATTATAGTTAAGCAAGTAAAGAGTTAATGTCTCAAAGAGACAAGGCAACATGAAAAGTGAACCTTGGAATTCCTTGCACAAGATAGGACAGCAAGACTTACACCATGCATACCACACAGCTATGCCCAGCAACAGATAACACAAAACACAGGATATACAGTTATGGAAAAGGGAGGTATTTGGAACATGCACAGAGAGAATGCAAGTAGTAAGAATGATTAGTGTGACAGCTTTTCGAAGGTATAAGTATTATGTCCTGAATAAGATTCCTTTGTCTTGATCAGAGAAGAGTAATCTTGATTGCTTTGTCCTGCAAGCAAAGGACAGAGCTGGCTATTTTACTTATATTGATACTGCACTCATAACAAAAGATTTCTACTCTTTCAACACACCTTCGTGTCTGACTCACCTTTTTACATTGGTGACCCCGACGTGATCTTGGAAAGGCAATTTTCAGAAACACCTGAGGGACTGGTGGCATGGAGAAGGAGTGAGACAAAAAACCCCAGTGAAATATCTAATGATATCTCATAAGGAGAAAAATTAATTCCTTCCTGACTCCAAATATTGGCAATCTCATTATTCCCTGGATCAACATCTTTCCCATGTTTACTTATTTGGTATATCCCTGTATACCTTTCCTTCCGAAAAAGTCTGACCTTTCTTTGAAGATATCTATTGTATCTACCATCAAAGTCTCCATGGGTAATGAATCCCAAATGTTAATTGCCCTTACTGTAAAGAACTCTATCCTTTGTTGCTAGTGAAATCTCCTTTCCTCCAACCTTAAGGGATGGCCCTGAGTCCTTTGTACTGCCCGTGGGATGACTAGTTCTTATGAAAGCTCTTTGTATTGTCCCCGAATATATTTATATACTTAGGTTTGGCCCCCGCTGCAGCTTGACTATAGAGCAAGGGAAACGGTGCTGCAAGGGGTATATAACTTGATGCACAAATAGACAGACAGAACCCCTATTGATAGCACTCTTGCTATCAATAGGGGTTCTGTCTGTCTATTTGTGCACCCCGAATATATTTGTATACTAGCTGATAAACCCGGCGTTGCCCGTGATTGCTGGGGCGGGGGGCGTGGAGGGGCGGGGGAGGGCGGGGAAGGGCAGGGAGGGGGGCGAAGGGCAGGGAGGGGGGAGGAGGCAGGGGGGGTGCGGGGGGCGAAGGCAGGAGGGTGGGGCAAAGGGTATGGTGGTGGGGGCGAAGGGCAGGGAGGGGGGGGCGAAGGGCAGGGAGGGTGGGGGTGAAGGACAGGGAGGGTGGGGGTGAAGGGCAGGGAGGGTGGGGGCGACGGGCAGAAGGGTGGGGGCGAAGGGCATGAGGGTGGGAGAAGGGCAGGGAGGTGGGGGCGAAGGCAGGAAGGTGGGGGCGAAGGGCAGGAAGGTGGTGGTGGGCAGGGAAGTGGGGGCGAAGGGCAGGGGGTGTGTGAATGAAGGGCAGGGCCGGAGGGGGCAAAGGGCAGGCCGGAGGGGGCGAAGGGCAGGGCCGGAGGGGGCGAAGGGCAGGCCGGAGGGGCAGGCCAGGGGAAGGGCAAGGGCCGGAGGGGTGGCTGCGAAGGGCAGGGAGGGTGGGGGTGGGTGCGAAGGGCAGGGAGGGTGGGGGTGGGTGCGAAGGGCAGGGACGGTGGGGGTGGGGGGAAGGGCAGGGGGGGGGGCGAAGGGCAGGGGGGGTGGGTGCGAAGGGCAGGGGGTGGGATGGGGGCTGAAGGGCAGGGGGGTGTCAAAGGGCAGGGGGGGGTGAGGATGTGGGCGAAGGGCAGTGTGGGGATGGGGGCGAAGGCAGGGAGGGTGGGATGGGGCGAGAGGCAGGAGGGGGGGATGGGGGCGATGGGCAGGAGGGGGAGGGGGCGAAGACAGGGCCGGAGGGGGAGAGCGAGAGCAGGCCGGAGGGGTGAGAGCAGGGCCGGAGGGGTTGAAGCAAGGGCCCGGAGGGGTGAAGGGCAGGGCCAGGGGGTGATGGCCTGGCCAGGGTGTGAAGGGATGGCCGGGGGGGGTGAAGGGCATGGCCAGGAGGGGTGAAGGGCTGGCCAGAGGGGGGGGGGTGAAGGGCTGGCCGGGGGGGGTGAAGGGCCGGGCCGGGTGAAGGGCCGGGTGAAGGGCCAGGCCGGGGGGGGGGGGGGGGGGGGGGGGGCCGGGGGGGGGGGGGTTAGGGCGGGGGCGGGGGGGGGGTGAAGGGCCAGTGGGGGGGTGAAAGATCCCTTCCCCTGCGGTTACTTACCTCGCAAGGGCCGCGCTCCTCCTCGGGTTCCTCTGCGGTCTCCGTTCCCCCCGGCGAGGCGGAGCTGAGACGCTCAGGTCAGGAGGTAGTGTGGGCAGCCGGCCCATGCAGCTCCCGACTGAGAGAGCCGGAGCAGTGCTCGCGGGGATGGTGAGCTGGGGGCGCGGCCTCTAGGCCTGAATGTGAGAGCGGCGAGAGCGTGCTCTTGTGGGGGGGGAGTGGTCTGTGGGAGGGAGCACAAGGGGAGAGGGAGCACCGGGAGAGAGGGTGAGCACCGGGAGAGAGGGTGAGCACCGGGAGAGAGGGTGAGCACTGGGAGAGAGGGTGATGTTGAGGTCCCGCGGAGTGGTGATAGGGGGTGGTTCCGTTGTTGCGGGCCAGCCACCGGGAAGGGGGTCAAGGCCGGGCAGCCGTTAAGGAGGGTGGAGTGCGTGTGTGTGTTGTGGAAGGTGGAGTGTGTGTGTTGAGGAGGGCGGAGTGTGTGTGTGTTGAGGAGGGTGGAGTGTGTGTGTGTGTGTGTTTGGCCCGTCACTCCGCCTCAGGCCAATGAGAGGTGTGCGGGGGCGGGCGGCCCAAGGGACCAATGAGATTTCCCCTAGGGACACCGGACATCCACACAGGCAGGCAGGCATACAGTGCTTTCACTAATATAGTATAAGATAGTTATCATATCCCCACTTAGAAGCTTCTTTTCTAATGTAAATAAATCTAATTCAGCTAGCCTCTCCTCATAAGTTAAATTGTCCATCCCTTTTATTAATTTGGTGGTTCTTTTCTGCACTCTCTAGTTGCATAATGTCTTTTCTATGTAGTGGTTCCTAAAATTGCATTCCATATTCAAGGTGTGGTCTTTCTAATACTTTATAAAGGGACATAATTATGTTTACTTTCCTACCGACATTTGCCCATTTAATGCAAATAAATATCTTGTTTGCCTTTGCAGTTACAGCATGACTTTGGGCACTATTGCTAAGCCTGCTGTCTACAAGCACTGCTAAATCCTTCTCCATCAAGGATTCTCCTAATGTATCCCCATATAATTTGTAAATTACATATTTATTCTTGTTTCTCAAATACATAACCTTACATTTATTTATATTAAACATCATTTATCTATATTAAATGTCATCTGCCATTTACCTGCCCAAGTTTTCCGTCTATCCAGGTTCTTCTAGAGAGATATTCCATCCTGCTCTGATTCTAATACCTTATGCAATTTAGTATCATCAGCAAAGATGGAGACTTTGCCAACCTCAAGTAATTAATAAATAAGTTAAAAAGCAGGGGTTCCAATACCGATCCTTGAGGTACTCAACTCAAAACTTTAGCCCAACTTGATAAAGTTCCAATTATGATAACTTTCTGTTGTCTATCCTTAAACAAGTTTTCAATACAGGTTGGAACAGTGGAAAAAACAGAGCACTATTCATGGGAACAAAAAGTAGAAAAAATCCAGAGAAGGCGTAATCCATAAAATAATTATGATTTATTGGTCATTTTGACAAGCAAGAGAAGGTGTCACCCCACCAATGCATTTCACACCTAAGAGCTTTCTCAAGGTGAAAATATTTTTACTCTGTCCAATTTGCTTTTTTTGTACACTAACCTCTTGTGTGGAACCATACAAACATCCTCTGCAAAATCTAAGTAGACCACATCAACTGCATTTCCCTGGTCTAAATTCCTAAGCTTCTCAAAGAAACTAATAAGGTTAGTTTGGCATGACCTATACTTCATAAATCCATGCTGACTATTAGTAATAATTTGTTTTCCATTAGATTTTTCTGAATATTATCCAGTAGTAAATCTTCAAGTTCCTTCCCCACTGTTAATGTCAGGCTTACAGGTCTGTAATTCCCCTGTTGCCATCTAGCTCACTTTTAAATATAGACACCACGTCTGCTTTATGCTAATCTTGTGGTACTGAGCCTATGGAAATTGAGTCATTGAAGATTAAATGTAATGGTTTTTCTATTACTGAACTTATTAATTATTTATTTATTCATAAAATGTTTTACCAAGAAGTAATACATTGAGAGTTACTGCTCGAGTTATGATGACAGATACATGGTTACAAATACATAGTTACATTATGTGAGCAAGGTTATACATTATATATAAGACATTGCATGCACTGTAAGAGATAACACTCTATGGGGCCTATGCAGAGAGCAGCGAATTTTCGAAATTCGCCATTTTTTGGAGATAATCGCGCAGAAAACAGCAGAAAATGGAGATTTCCGAAAAACGCGCCAATTTTTCTTTTCTATTTGTAAAACTCGCCTCGCGGCTGGCGAGAACCGCAATCTCGCCAGTTTAAAAAATATCCGTATGCAGAGAGGCGCGAACGGCATCTAGCGGCTGTTCGCGCCAATAAAATGGCGCGATTGTCTCCGTTTTGCCTCGCCAAAAAAAACTGCCGCTCGCGGCCATTGCAAAGGGAAAAAAAAAGGCGCGAATTTGTTTTAACACATTTCTGAAGCGCGCATCTCGCCAATTTAAACTCGCCACACGCATCCATGTTAAACATAGCAGAATTCGCACTTTTCTGCATATGGAGATTAAAACTCTCCAAAAAAGCTACTTTTTAATAAATTCGCCAATTTTCAAATTCGCTGCTCTCTGCATAGGCCCCTATATGTTATAGGCGTATGTAACAGTTACAGACCAGATTAAAATGTTAGACAGCTTTAGTTTTGAAATAAATTAGACTGGAGGCGGCTGTGAGAGTCTCCAGCAGTAGATTGTTAAAGTTTTGGGGTACACGGTAAGAGAAGGAGGAGCGGCTGCATACTTTGTTGAACCTTGAGACCATGATCAGTCTTAACAGAACAGAACTTAATCCCTTAAGAACAGATACTCTTTGATATATGCCATTGGGACCAGGTGCCTTATTTACTCTAATTTTATCAAGCCGCCTATGAACTTCTTCCTCAGTTAACCAATTTTTCCTAAATATACAGTAAAGGTTGTAGCTTCCTCCTGTGGCACTACTATTGCAATTTATTCTTCCCTGGTAAATACAGAAGCAAATAATTTGTTTAATACCTCTGCATTTTCCTTATCTCCAATAATTTGCCATCCTATCTCACACTGAAAGTGTCCTGTATTTTATTTTTTAATCTTTTTGTTATTAATGTACTTAAATAACTTTTTAGGGTCGATCTTATTTTCAATTGAAATCCTTTTTTTATTATCAATTTTTGCTAATTTGATTGCCCTTGGCAACTTTTTTTTACATTCCTTATAATTCGATACGATGCCTCCATCCCTTCTGACTTTAAGAATCTAAATGCCGGCCTCTTCTTTTCCATTTCCACCCCTACCTGTTTATTTAGCAACATTGCTTTAGTCTTGTTTTATTTATCACCTAAGTGTATGCACTGATAAGTGTGCAATGCTAACAATGTTTTAAAGTCTGCCCATTTATCTTCAACATTTTTACCCTCATCCCAACATCAAAACATCATCCCAATTTATTCCTTGTTGAAAAATCTTTGTTGAACCCAAGTAATATGTTTAACGATAATTTATTTCAAATGAGACCATGTTATATTCACTGTTGTCCAAATGTTCTAGGACTTCAGTATTTGTTATGACTTGTGCATTGTTTGATATCACCAAATCCAGCAGTGCCCCTCTCCTGGTTGGTTCCTCCCTAACTTGGGTCATGTAATTCTCTGTGGGCACCCCCAAAAACCTTTTCCTTTTCGTTGTAATGCTAATCTCATTGCTCCAGTCCATGTCTGGATAACTAAATTCACACTTAGCTAGTTGTGAGGCCTTCTCTATTTGCCAAATTATTATAATAATAATAATTGTATAGCGCTGCTAGTTTTACGTAGCGCTTTGCAGAGACATTTTGCAGGCACAGGTCCCTGCCCCGTGGAGCTTACAAGCTATGTTTTTGGTGCCTGAGGCACAGGGAGATAAATTGACTCGCCCAAAGTCACAAGGAGCCAACATCTGGAATTGAAACCAGGTTCCTCTACTTCAAACTCAGTGCCAGTCAGTGTCTTTTACTTACAGAGCTACTGGCTTTATCTATCTCATAGCTATTTGGTGGTTTATAGCATATACCTAAAAACATTTTATTTGTACTTTTACCTCCACTGCTAATTCCTATCCACAAGGGCTCTACATTTTCCTCATCCCCTTCATATAATGTACATCTTCCCTTACAATAGGTTTAAGACCTTGTTTAAGATATAACCCAACTCCCCTCTTCTATTTGCTCGATCCTTCGAAAAAGGCAATAACCGTCTAAATTAACTACCCAGTCATGAGTTTCATTCCACCATGTTTCAGTAATGCCTATGATATCATACTGCTCCCTTGTAGCTATTAATTCAAGCGCCCCCATTTTATTTGTCAAGCTTTTTGCATTAGCAAGCATGCATTTAATTTTTTTCAGTCTGTACTATTATCTTATATGCTCCTGCCTTTCTACTCTAATTGGATTTAGTCTTTAGAAGTGTTGTAATATTATCTGTATTTAATATGGGTGTCTCCCTGATTGCCAGATCTAGAAGCGGATGTTTTAAGATTAACCTCAAAAGGCTTGAGAGATTAAGCTGGGCATATAGTATATAAATAGGTAAATCAGTTCCACAGGTTTTGAGTATTGAAGGGAAAGGTTTTAGGTGAAGGAGAGTAGTAGAGACAAAAGGAGTGAAAAGGGATCAGCTTTGACCAGAGTGCAGGGGAGAAAGCCAGATTGAGATAAAGTGAGAGACACAGGAATGTTTTCTTTGCAACCTTTAACCGTAACCCATCTGTGGAAGGGATATCACAAATTTAATTTGGGTTTACTCTGTCAACAGACGATGCTTGGGAAGAATCAAACAATAGTCACAGAATTCCTGCTTCTTGGATTCCCCAATCTTTACAGCTTCACAATTTTACTCTTCACTGTGTTCCTCATAGCTTACATTATGACTTTAAGTAGTAATCTCATTATCATCGCATTGGTGTCAACCAGTCACAAACTGCACTCTCCCATGTACTTCTTCCTGGCCCACTTGTCCTTATCTGACATCTTGCTCACCACAGATATTGTCCCCAACATGCTGCACCTCATATGGGGTGAAGGTGGGACCATGTCTGTTGCTGGCTGTATCAGTCAACTTCACTTCTTTGCATGTTCTGCAAATACAGAGTGTCTCCTTCTCACAGTGATGTCCTACGACCGTTACCTGGCCATCTGTCACCCATTGCATTATACTTCAATTATGAATTTCAAGCTTTGCCTCAAGCTGGCGATCTGGTCCTGGCTCATAGGATTTGTGGTGACAGTATTCATAATTCTTCAGATGGGTCAGTTACAGTTCTGTGGCCCTAATATCATTGACCATTTCTTCTGTGATTTTTCTCCTCTTGTAAAACACTCTTGCTCAGACACCTCCTTCATAGAAACTGAATTATTATTTCTGTCTGTCCCTATAACCATTTTACCTTTTGGATTCATCACTGTGACCTATGTATGTATCTTCCTCACCATCCTTAGGATCCCATCCACCACTGGGAGACAAAAAGCCTTCTCCACCTGCAGCTCTCACATCACCGTTGTCTGCATTTATTATGGGACACTATTTACTATCTATGCTGTTCCATCCAGAGAATACACAATTAACATAAATAAGATCCTATCTCTACTGTATACGGCGGTGACTCCATTCTTCAACCCCATCATATACAGCCTGAGGAACCAGGAGATCGGGGCTGCTATAAGGAAGTTTCAAAAGAAAATAGATTTCTAACATGAAAGGAAATGGAGGAAACCCAACCTATGAACCTCTTTGAACTGTAAATATGGTAAAATTAATGATATTAAATTTGGGTAGGGGCCTCTGGGGTAGACACAGCTTAATTTGATGACAGAGGACCTCTTACTGATAATATTAGATTGTGAGTATCCTGCCTACTCATTGGAAAGATGCACTGTATAGTTAGATGATCAGAAAGCTACTGAATATATGGTAGAATTAGCACCTGTACAGATTTAGAAGGGGTTATTGCTCTCACTGGTGCATTATGGAAGATCTAGCAAATTAATAAAAGGGAGGGACAATCTGATTTATGAGGAGAGGCTACTTAAATTAGATTTGTTTACATTAGAAAAGAGGCGTCTAAGAGGGAATATGATAACTATGTACAAATTTATTCAGGAACAATACAAAATAACTATTTATCCAAAGGGCAATATAAATGACACAGGGTCATCCCTTAAGGTTGGAGGGAAGGAGATTTCACCAGCAACAAAGGAAAGGTTTTTTTTACAGTAAGGGCAGTTACAATGTGGAATTAATTACCCATGGAGACTGTGATGGCAGATACAATTGATATCTTTAAAAAAAAGTTGAACATCTTTTAATAAAAGAAAGCTATACAGGGAAATATCAAATAATTAAACATGGGAAGGATATTGACCCAGTGAATAATCTTAGTGACATTATTGACATTATGTGGAGTCATGCAGACAAAAAACCGGGCGCTTACCTTAGGGTATTAGTACAGGGTAGAGAATAAAGTAAAATACTTATCCCAAAACCAATGGATGTAGTCTTTCACAGTGGAATCCGTAACTTGCGATGAGTTCCTCTGCTCAACCCCAGAGAGGGGTATCCAAACCCTCAGGGTATAGGAGAACGAAAAGGAAAAAAAGGGGGAGCAAAGGATTAGAGGAGATGGACCTATATTAGCAATTCTAAGATGACTTCATAGCATATCGAGCTGTTTAATAAAGGTGGGGTGACGAAATGACAGTCGATTGTAATCAAATACTCACACGGCCCTGTATGAGCACATATGTGTAGAGATATCTTGCTTCCGGTAGCCACTTCTATTCCCAAATGACTGATATTGTTCAGATGAAAAGGGGGGGGAGGGTTAGAAATAATCATAAACTACTTACACGGCCATGTGTAAGCTCAATCCTGGGAGAGAATAATGTGGGGTTGTTTAATGGACCCGTCCGTGGTGTTTCCCGTAGCAACGTGTAATCAGCTGCTGGCGGGCAAAGTAATGGCTGGCGGTTCCCCTTCCCTCACGCGTTCCAATCCTCCCCCCTCCCCGATTCAGGAAACGGGGATACGTGGGGGACAATGATAGCAGGGCGTCAGTGACAGTCTTCAATCAAAAATGAACATTTTATTAAACATATGAACAGAAAATAAACTCACAAAATACTGTTTAAAACACCCCGTGGCACTCCGATCAGCGTGGTTGCAGGTCGCCTTCCAGCTGCGCTGTCTTCCGCGTCCGGGTTCAGAAGTGATGGAAACTTCTGACGCGGCTGTGACTGCAGTCTGCTCCCACTTGCTACGGAGGCCTCCAACATCCAAAAAGATGTGTAGAATGTAGAATGTGTAGATGTGTAGAATGTGTAGAATGTGTAGATGTGTAGAATGATTTTGAGCCTGAGGAAGCCGTCAAGAACGGCGAAACGCGTTGCTCTGATTCTACACATCTTTTTGGACGTTGGAGGCCTCCGTAGCAAGTGGGAGCAGACTGCAGTCACAGCCGCGTCAGAAGTTTCCATCACTTGAAACGGACGCGGAAGGACAGCCCGCCGTTGAAGGCGACCTGCAACCACGCTGATCGGAGTGCCACGGGGTGTTTTAAACAGTATTTTGTGAGTTTATTTTCTGTTCATATGTTTAATAAAATGTTCATTTTTGATTGAAGACTGTCACTGACGCCCTGCTATCATTGTCCCCCACGTATCCCCGTTTCCTGAATCGGGGAGGGGGGAGGATTGGAACGCGTGAGGGAAGGGGAACCGCCAGCCATTACTTTGCCCGCCAGCAGCTGATTACACGTTGCTACGGGAAACACCACGGACGGGTCCATTAAACAACCCCACATTATTCTCTCCCAGGATTGAGCTTACACATGGCCGTGTAAGTAGTTTATGATTATTTTTTCTAACCCCCCCCCCTTTTCATCTGAACAATATCAGTCCTTTGGGAATAGAAGTGGCTACCGGAAGCAAGATATTTCTACACATATGTGCTCATACAGGGCCGTGTGAGTATTTGATTACAATCGACTGTCATTTCGTCACCCCACCTTTATTAAACAGCTAGATATGCTATGAAGTCATCTTAGAATTGCTATTATGTGGAGTCAGGAAGGAATTTATTTTTTCCCTTATGTGATATAATTAGATGATGTTTCACTGGGTTTTTTGTGTTTGCCTTCCTCTGGATCAATATACTGTACTGTAGTGCCCATAGTTATTCTAACACAAACCAGTGGCAATCGCCAAAAAGACCCAGGTACTCCCAAGTAAATGCTGGATACATGCCTTGAACTTGAGTTAAACTAGACTTAGCATTTCTGCATTGACTAATGGCCCATCAGATTAACAGCGGGGGTCACTGGCAGTCCCATTCAAACTGACTGCCAGGGACCCCTGTGGTGTTAATCCTATGGGTCATTAATAAATGCAGAAATGCCTTAAACTTGCCTTAAACTAGCCAGGTTACACCCAGCACATATCCAGAATGTAAAAGGGCTAATTTAAGGCAAGCTTTAGAATACTCGTGGCCTCGTCTGTAAGTACAAATTTAGGAAAAAGTTGTCTAAATTTAGGAAACTGTAGGTGAAACTTGATGGACGTATGTCTTTCTTCAACCTCATCTACTATGTAACTTTATATGTAACTATGGTGTGAAATGTTTTGATATTGTGTTGAATGCTGTAGAAAAACTGTAACATTCTACAATATTTTGCGAAATGCAATGTTTCTATAATCGTATCCTTTCCTTCTCCCTCAATGAGCAGGCCCACCACATTCTCTAATCCTTTCATAGCACATGTACACACTTCCTATATCCTTGCACTCATTTCTCTGAGCACCTATGGAGGAGATCTCACACTCTTACTGACTTACTTCCCTACTTTAATTCTTCCCTCTCTTAGGCTAAACAACACTATTTTTTTACAATAATTAATTCTCGCAAATCTTACGCATATCACCTTTTTCCACCTTTGACTTCCTCCCGCAACCTCGTTCTACACATTCTCCCTTTCAACTACACCTCAAGACCTCATTGACTACTTTAATTAAAAGGTAGATCTAAATGATCAAGAGATCCCCCTGGCATCTCAAACAACTGTACTTCCTAACATATCCCTCTACACCCTGTACTCCTTCTTACCTGTCTCAAATCATACTGTATATTTATGGAGCTATGAATAAAGTATCGCAATGGGATGTTTGTCTGTGGTTTCTCTCCTATACGAATTCTAGCAAGATTTCAAGCAAGATGAAAAGACGCACACCCCAACATTCTGGAATGGTCAATTTGGAGCATTACATATTTTGAATTCATTTTAAAACAGAGTTTTTTGAATGGCTACTGCCCATCATATAATAACTCTCCATTACAACAGCTAACACCTTGGTAAAAATAATTTTTATATTATGTCTCCAACTTACTCTCTGCTTCATATTCCAACAGCTAACACCTTATCAGGACAACTGTTTGTTTAGAAATACCATTTGTTTTAATGTGCTTCACATGTGCTAATTGAGCTGTCTGGGTAGAATTTAATTCAGTCAGGTGACTTGTTCGACATATAGCTAGAGACAGACTGGGGAGCAGCCTATACTGTGTGTAAAGCAGCCCATCTTTAAAGTGGCCCTTTTTAATAATAATAATAATAGCATGTTCTTGTATAGCGCTGCTAGTTTTATGTAGCGCTTTACAGAGACATTTTGCAGGCACAGGTCCCTGCCCCGTGGAGCTTACAATCTGTGTTTTTTTCCTGAGGCACAAGAGATAAAGTGACTTGCCCAAGATCACAAGGAGCCAACGCCGGGAATTGAACCAGGTTCCCCTGCTACAAACTCAGTGTCCGTCAGTGTCTTTACTCTGAGCCGCTCCTTCTCCTTCAGGAAGCTTTAAGTGGAAAGTAGTGTGAAATTTAACAGGGCGTCCAACAGGAGTGAAACAAGTGGACAACAAAACATATACTTGTCCTAAATCCTTGATTTTAACTATGCTGGAAAGGAGGAAATGTTCTATCACAGACCAAACATCTTAACACTAAACTGTTGCTGCCACTGCTATTTATATTTTCTCTGACCTCGCTTCTTTTCAAAATACACGTTTCTTTCTACCAGCCCCATTATGTCTCTAACGCTATTTATGCTGTATATCTCCATCTCTCCTTCCCCGGGACTTCACAGTTCACATGAACTCCTTTCTTACCTGCTCCCTCTGACACTACACAGCTATAGCCCCCTACACCAAAACACACCCCTACAAAACCTTCCTCACACATACTCTTTCATTCCATGCTTCTCCTTCATGCTTCTTGGAATATCTCTCCCAATCCCTTCTTGGGATGCAGTGCCTTTCCCTCGTATTAATATTTTGTACACAGAGAAAATGTGTATAAAAAAATGATGTATTGACATAAAAAATATTGTACAGCACTCTGTACTTACATATTAAACAAGATCGACGCCTGAATTGGAACACAGCAGCAGCCTGGATAGCGCGTCGCCTGGTTTCCTCAGCTCGAGTGTTGCTGTACAATATTTTGATGTAAATCATCATTTTTTATACACATTTCTCTGTGTACGATATAGTAATACGAGGGGAAGACACTGCATCCGAAGAACGGTTCTCGGTTTCTGTTCCACTTACGGGTAGATGTCCCCATTGTACTAACGCGCGTTCCAAGATTCCCAGTTATTGGGAGAGAAAATTACTATTCTTCTAAAGATACTTTTATATGTCTACATTCTCTCTGAGCCATGTGAGTAGCAGCATTGATCACTCATAAAAAGATCACCATTTTTCCAAGACTATTTGATATTACAATATTTCATTATATGCATATTCTATCTCTTTCATGATTCTGCGCTCCCCATATTCAACCATCAACATTCCCTAAGGATCGAAGGAGAATCCTCATCGCTCGAGCAGTGTATCACTTATATTAAATTTATTTTCACTTACATTGTACTCTAAATATATTCATTTATTCACTATCCACTATCTATCACTGTTATTAATTTTTGCTGGTATATCACAAGAGAGCGCCTCGGCTTCTTCTTCTATACATTTCCCTTATAATATTAATATGTTGTCCATGTACCAATCTCCATGTTTGTCTCTATATCTGAAACTCTGAACATGTTCAACAATAATGTTAATGTCACTATCACAATTATTCTTACAATGTATTCTCATAATAGACTATACATCACTGTGCTAAATAAAATATACATTACAAGAGCAAGTGGTTCAAACCTAAATGGAAACATAGTATAAGGAGAGTCACTGTGACAAAGCGTGTAGACAATGACATACAATAGAATTACATGTTAGTTCTTATGGTAATGTATAACCTTTTGCATGTTAATAAGAAAAGGACATTGGTAACTGAAGAGTCATTATGTATGTTAGAGAGACAGCCGGAAAAGTACTAAATACAGTATGTAACTCCGATTTAGAAGAGGGTGAGCTAGCATTGGTGGAATAACTAATACAAGTCATCCAGGAGACAGTATGAGAGTAAGTAAGCAAGGTCAACATACAGTATATGTTGTATGTATATGTTTATTTATATAGCGACACCAATGTACACAACACTTTAAAGAGTTACAAAAGAGACAATACTTGGAGATAATATACAAAGTAATAGAAGTGATTTAAACAGCAGTTAACTGAAAGGAATTAGGGTGTCTCTGCCCCACAGAACTTACAATCTAAAATGATAAATGGTAGACTTAAAGAATAACATCTGAGAAAATGCATTTGAGAACAGATTTGAGGGGACAGGTCTGTGCATGAGGAGCGTGAGGGATAGTCTCTGGGTTAAATTAACAAGGTACAGTACTTTAGTGAGGAGGTGATATTCCAGGCATGAAAAGAAAAGGGGGTGGGGGAGGGGTGATAGATTGGTGATTTTTTTGCTGGGGAGGGAATTTTATAATTGGAGAGCTAATAGTGAAAAAAAATTGAGATGTAAGAGTACAGTAAAGACAAATGGAGCAAAGAGGAGACGGCCTTCAGCAGAGTAAAAGGGATGAGAGGGTGTAGCTGGATATTAGACATGCACTATAACATCGGGTAGGAAAATATAGATCAGAAAAAGAATGTTATAGTCAAAGCAGAGTTTAATGGGAAGTCTTTGGAGGAATTTCAGGATGAGAGGGGCAGAGACAGATCTAGAACAAAGAGATCACTTGTGCAGCAGCATCTTGGATTTTAGAGTTTGTAGTTGGGAGGCAGAAAGGCCAGAGAGCAGAAGGTTGCAATAGTCCTAGTTTAGAGAATGAAGAAAAAAATTGGGGTGCAAATTTCACCAGGAGACATTGAAAATAATAATAATAATAATAATAACTATAATAGTGCAACACAGTATACACAATGTAAATACGAATGGAAGTTTCTGTGAATGTTCCACTCACATGTTACACGTATAAATCAAGCAGTGGGGTTATATACAGTAGAGTAACCAACTTAGAAGGACATCTAGATAGCCTCTTCATACATCCATAGCGAATTCCATGGGGATCAAAAGAGAAGAGGGAGGGGAATCCCACATAGAAAGACAAAGCAAATATAGTGAAGATTGCTTTTATATATCAAAAACACAAAGTAATGCACTTACATAATGTAGGCAACTTTGAGGTAGGCATTCAGACCACCCTGGGTCAAAGCACTGGAACTGGACAGCAGCACTTCAAAACAGACTTTGATCCTGCAAAATGGCTGCTAAGCAGTAGAAGAAATCACAGGTTTGATTAATCTGGAACCGAATCTCAGCTGCAGTCAAGGTCGTATGCTCAGCAAGACTCCTCCCTACGCGGTTCGTTCACACATTTACTTCCTCAGGGTATTTTTAATTGTGTGGTGGTGTCCCCCTTCCGTTTAAATGTCCCTCTGCCATCCGCACGTGCATTACGTCGTGTCATCAATGACATAACGTTCTCCAGCGTCTGGCGCGTCATCTGCCTAATCCGACGTTCATGACGTCACGACGTGATCCATCTGGAATCGCATCGCAGCATAGTAAATTTTTATACCGGCTGTCAGTGCAACGCTCACTTGCCACTGAGCCACCAATGAGAGCAGAACTAAGATGTACATAACTGGCAGCACTCACTTGTCACTGCATCACCTCTGAGAGCGCAGCTTTCCGTATTTACAAAATCCATACAGAGAGATACCATACAGAATGTATTTTTAAATATGCAAATAACTAAAGCCTCAGTTTTACACATACAGTAATAGCTTTTAAGGCCTCGGCCAGGGTGACGCTTAGTGGGCGGGCACGCTCACGTGGCCGCATTGAAACACATTGAGGCAATGTGTGTGGCCAGCGTGAGCAAGCGCCTGCGCCGGCTCGGTGCTTAGCTGCTTGCCGAAGCAAGCAAATTTGAATTTGCTTCCCACAAGCACGTCACGTGAGCAGTTCACCCAATGAGGGTGAACCAACTCCATGACGTTGTGTCCATGCCCCCAGACGTGCGCGCACATACAGTAGCCGGCCACAAATCACCCGGCCGAACTGGGCGCATGATGTCACGGCACACAAGCACCAGCGTGCCCGCTTCCTGCCTGGCCACAGCCTAAAACAGTAATGAATCACAAACTTTAATAAATAAGACCCACTTTCATAGGTTTAATGAGGCAACTAGTATTTTTGTCCTAGTTGTTTTAAAATTGTTTCAAAATACAAATAATGCTTACCAAAAAAGAATAAACATACTGTAGTAAAATGTAATAAACTTAAATAAAGTCATTTTAGAACCTTATTAGCCAAAACTTATCAAAGCGAGTCACATAAAACTAAATGTAACCCAAACTTTAATTGATAATCAAATAAAATTTTAAATGTATTAATAACAAGGAAGAAAGAAGAAAGAAAAAGGAAATTAATATAAGATTAATATGAAAAGCTAATTATTATAAAAAAAATATTAATGATCCGAGTATTTTTAAACCAAAAAGGCATGTATGTCAAAATCAACATTTAGGATTATTGGATTCAAAGTGCATAGTCAATATAGTATATCCAAAAGGATTCTTACAGATAGAGCCAATGTTCTATTCCCACCCCTCCAGTGGGCAGACCCCTGCTCTATTCCCATATATTTAAGACCAGAGGGATCTGAATGATGATGTTTCTTGAAATGTAAAGACACATTATGGGTTTCTAACCCTAAACCGATGTTAAGTATATGTTCCTAAGTTCTGACCGTGAGTTGGCGAATGGTACGTTCCACATAATGATATCCATATGGGCAGGCAAGGACATATTCTGCAAATGAGCTTTTACACTTAATAAAGCTCTTAGTTTTGGGTGTGACTTTAGTTACATTAGAAATAAATGAATCTGTCTTCTGTACACCAAATTTTCAAGCTTTACACTTGTCACACTTGAAAAATCCATTCGGTTTATTTGGTAACCATATTCCATCTTGAATAACTTCCTGTTTTCTAAGAGCAAATGGTTGTTTTTTTTAATAATTGTTATGTTTTGTATTTCTGTTTAAAGTTTTGAGTTAATTGCTATGTATTTGTAGGGCTTATTTTTATTAAATGTTTGTATTGTTTAGGTGTTTGATTTCTTTCATTGATGTGTTGCTTAGGCTTTTTAGTTCTTTTATTCTTCTGGTGTTAAGGCATTTGATTTATTTTATTCTTCTGGTGTTTAGGTGTTGGGGTATTTCTTTTATTGTTGTGACTTTTTGGTGCTGTTGTTTTTTAGGTTGCCCATTGACTGCTGTAGTGGCTTATTGTGCCCATATTATATGGGCATGATGTACCACTGTGCCAATCAATTGGTAGAGGGTGGGGGTTGTTGGGGGTGGAGGATGTGGGTAGAATGTTTGTTGTGTTTATTTTTGTTTCTTGGGGGGAGAGGGATTGGGTGAATTGGGTAGCAGCCCCAAGGATGGTGTTTAGGCCTACCGGGGGGAGGGGGGGGGGCTCTTGTGCCAGGTGACAGGACGAAGGTCCAGGCGATGGTACAGTATGTGGCTTTGTGTGCAGGAATCCAAGTTGCAGTTTTAGAGTGGGGGTACTTGCGGTTACTGTCCTCAGGCAATGGATCTGCATATTGAGTGATGTTTCCTCTTCATAGGGTCCCTATCATTTTGTCTATAGGCACTATCATGGCCTATCACATTGGCCACATTGCTTCTCTTTGTCACAAAGTTCTCTGCTTGCTCATGGGATGTGAAGATATTTATTCTTGTGTCTGGGAATACTTTCAGGGCTGCAGAATATGTCAGGGCAAATTTTCTTTTATGTTTAAAAAGAGTGGTACAGACCCTTCTGAATTCCCTCCTTTTCTGTGAGACCATAAAGGAGTAATCCTGAAAGATCATGATCCATTTTTTTCATACAGTATGTCAATTGGTCCATTTCCATAAAAGCTTTTAGAACCTTCAGTTTATCATTGATGTACAGGATCTTTGCTATTATAGGTCTGGGTTTATTATGTATATCTTGTTTTGCAGCGATCATCATGTGAGCTCTTTCAATTTGTATTGGGTATTAATCTGTGGGTTTTCCTAGTCACTTTTCATAGAAGCTGAATTTGCCTCAGGGATTCTGGTGCCCCGATAACTCTGATATTGTTGCGTCTGGACCTGTTTTTGAGGTCATGCAGTATTTCCTCTAAGATTCTATATATATATATATATATATATATCTTTTAGCATTTCTTCCACTGATTGCTTGGTCTCTGGCAGGTCATCATCCAGAGGGCCAATTCTGGCTTATGCCTCTTCAACCGTGGAAGTGTATGCGGTAGGTTCGTTTTTCAAATCATATACTGATCTTTTTATTTTTAGTGTGTTTTGCTCTAGTTGTGGAAGGGGTTCTCTTGCCACTTCCTTGGCTATTATATCGTCATATGACCTTAGGGCATGTTGGTTGGTAGTTATTAACCTTTCTGCTTGTTCTTTAAGGGGAAGTCAGGTAGATTTTTTCAAATAAAACAATCGTTCAAAAATATATTTGTTTATTTCCATTTTTAAAAATGAGTCTATCTCCATTTACAAAAGGTCAATATTCACAAACTTTGGCAAAATGTTATACCTGTTTTTCCAAAAACTTGGTCTCTCTAAGTAGAATAAGCGTCCTTAGAATTAAAGCGCCCTTGGCGAGAAACGCGTTAGAGATTTCTCTTTTTAACTACTGTAGGCATGTTTCAATAAAGTTTTTGTTATTTTTTTCCATTGGCCTCCAGTTCCACGCTTTTTGCTGTGCTCTCAGTTTTCCTTTTTCATTTTTCCTTCTCTAAGTAGAATGTTTGCAACTAGGGATTTCTGGCAATGTTTTTGAGGAATCATCTTGGAGTCCATAATTTTTATTATAGTTGTGAATTCCCGCAAAACATTGTTCTCATATTTGTGACACACAGACAGGACATACAGTAGGTAGTACAGTGACTGTGTCTTTTTAAATTCCTATGTGGTTCGTACAGTTCACTATACAGTAATTGTGAAGCACTTTGAGTCCCATTGGAGAAAAGCACTTTTTGAAATAAAGTTCTAATTATTTTTTACAGTAAATGAACACAGAAACCAATATTTGAGTAAAAAAAGGTTTGTTTTCTATAAGTTCAGCGTGAGCTCTTCAATCCCTACATTCAGAATGTCAGGCTCAGATAATTATCTGCAATCCTTAACCCCCAAACTACATTACAGATATACAGTAGTCCCCATTTGTATAAGATTAGGGGGCCTATGCAGAGAGCAGCGCTATAGCAAATATCGCCATTTTTTGGCGAAATTTGCTCAGAAAACAGCAGAAAATGGCGAGTTACGAAAAACGCGCCATTTTTTTTTTTCTATTTGTAAATCTCGCTGCGCGGCTGGCGAGAACCTACATCTCGCCAGTTTTAAAAATATCCGAATTCAGAAAGGCGCGAACGCCATCTAGCGGCTGTTCGCGCCAATAAAATGGCGCGATTTTCTACAATTAGCTCCGCCAACAAAAGTTGGCAAGAAGCTGGAGCTCGCCGGCCATAGGAAAAAAAAAAAAATGCTCGATTTTTTTTTTACACATTTCAGCAGCGCGCATCTCTCCATTTTAAACTCGCCACACGCATTCATGCTATAAATTGCAGATTTCGCACATTTCTGCATATGGAGAATAAAACTCTCCATTAAAGCTACTTTTTATTACCCTCGGTAATTTTTAAAAGCGCTGCTCTCTGCATAGGCCCCTAGATCTGTTATCTTCACATAATCGTCCAGATACATTTCCTCATAGCTGCTCTGATCTCCTGATTCCTCAGGCTGTATATTATGGGATTGAATAATGGAGTCACTAATGTGTTCAGGAGAGAAAGGACCTTGTTTAAATTCCTTAAATGTCCTCTTGATGGAACCATATATTTTGCCATCAATGTCCCATAATACATGCACACAACTGCTAGATGAGAGCTACAGGTGGAGAAGGCTTTGTGTTTCCCAGTGCTGGAGGGGATCCGAAGAATAGTTAGTGATATATAAACATATGTTAAAAGGATGAACACAAATGGGAAAATAATTACAGGAATGGTGAGAACAAAAACTGCTATTTCCACAATGGACGTATCTGAGCAAGACAGTTCTAACAGAGGACCAAGCTCACAAAAGAAATGGTCAATGACATTGGGGCCACATAATTGTAATTCATATACCAACAAGGCTACAATAAGTGACAGCATAAACCCTAAAAACCAACACAGAGTAACTAAGGTATAGCATAGATTGACATCCATAATGCTGGTGTAATGCAGCGGGTTACAGATAGCCAAGTATCGGTCATAAGACATCACTGTGAGAAGAAAACATTCAGCAGTTAATGAAACAGAGTTGAAGAAAAACTGTGTTATGCAGCTGGCAAGAGGGATGGTGGCTCCTTCTTCCAATATAACCTGCAGCATTTGAGGGACAATATTTGTGATGAGCAAGATGTCAGATAAAGATAAATGGCAGAGGAAAACGTACATTGGGGAGTGGAGCTGCTGACTATTTGTCACTAACCCAATTATTAGGACGTTCCCAGTAACTGTTACAATGTAAACTATGAGTAACAATGAGAAGACTAATATCTTGAGGCCATGAAGATCTGGAAATCCCAAAAGCAGGAGGTCTCTGACTGCAGTCTGGTTGTCCTGACTCGTTGATTGATGAGAATAAAAGTTGGATCTCAAACGGATTGGCATCTTCCCTGTATCATTTCAAAGAGACAGAGTTCAGTGTAACACACATTACAGTACATTCAGAAATTCATATTTTAAGAATCTCTTAATCTGTCAATGAATTAGAAATCTTAACAGTAACAATGTGTCCATGGTTTAACAAGTTTGCATCTCTCACCATGTAGAGCAGAGTTTTTGTAGATAAACCTGTATCTGTCATCTTTATCAGCTAATATTTATCACAACTTGCCACAACCAAACACCATCTGTCACCATGCAATGACTACTCCGTAAATGGATGTTTTTATTGAAATAGGCAATGTAAAAAAAATGGACCTGACCTATTCTTAATATTCCATAAAACACCTCCCAGCACTAAAAGATTCCTTATATCTCAGTCACTGGAATGTGCCATACGATGCCTGGTGCTGGAAGGTGTCTCATGGAATAGTCATTAAATAAATAAATACAAAACAGAAACAAATGTAGAACTGCACAATGCTATAATAACACAAATCAAGGGTGAATACTCATCAGCATGCTGTCTGGGAGAAGGAGTGGCTTTGTGAGTAAAGACATTGACTGGCTGCGAGTTTGAAGCATGGGAACAGCTTGAATTCCCAGTGTCGGCTCCTTGTGACCTTGGGCAAGTCCCCTTATCTTCCTATGCCTCAGGCACCAAAAAATAGATTGTAAGCTCCACGGGGCAGGGACCAGTGCCTGCAAAATGTCTCTGTAAAGCGCTACGTAAAACTAGCAGCGCTATACAAGAACATATTATTATTATTATTATTATTATGTGTTACAATCAAATCCAATACTCGAATTGTAGTTCTCCTTTTTGCTGTAATAAACACTTGAATATGATGTACTGTTGCGGCTAAGCTTATTCTACAGCTTACCCGCAATTGTTCGGGGCTTTTTTTTTCAGCCGCCGAAATTGGCAGCGCGCCAGCTGCATCTCGCGGCCACGCTCCGGCAATTTCTCCAATCAGCATTAATGGCGCTGAACAATGGAAGCGCCTGTGGCGCCGAAAATAAATTAAAAAAAGCCAGCGTCTGCACGCGGTTTAAAAATACCTGCGGTGGAGGCCGCTTTAGACCAAAGGCTGTCGCCACTGTAGATTAAATCTTTATACAGTAGATTTATTTGGAAGAGAATCAGGACATGCATCATTTTGGGTGGCACAGAGCCCTTAACCAAGAATTGTGATACTGTAAAAAAAAAAAAAAAAAACTCACTTATGTACCCAACAAAAAGTATGGAATCAAAACCCACGTGTTCAGTAATATCACCAAGACACCATTAGTAAATATTATGTTGCACTATATGTTTAATTCTAAACTGCAGAATGGGTATATGGTAAATAATTGATTTATAGCAAAAATACAAAACATGCATTGTCCATTTGAAGACCATTAAAACACCTTTATATAGAAGATTTTTTGGCAGGTACATATTCAAACATTTAGCTTTTATTCTTCAGATTTCTAATGGTTCATTCATTGACAGTTTTCTTTTCTTTGGTCTTGACACATGAGGGCTGAAAGGCTAGCATCGTTTTAAGCCTTTGAAGTGGGTGACCTTGTTTGGGTGCCAGTGTCAGATATCTGTGTGACCCTGATCACGTTTCTTAATATCCCTGTTTAAAAAAGGAGGAGTGAAGCAGCACTCAGAAAATAAATAAACAATGAAATCAATGCAAATTGGATTATTTCATCTGAACCACAATATAGTTAACACAAAAATAAAATAATAATAATAATAAAAAGGATTAGAATGACACAAAAATTAAACAACGCCTAAATCAAAATATCAATGTTAATTAAAATCATGGCAAGGTCGAAATCAATCATAATTGATCTTAATTAAGCCTGAGGAAAAGGTCGGGGATCTTGAAATGTTAGCGTTGCTATGATTTACTTGACTATGCTTGATGTTGAAATAGCCATGGTTTTAATTACTTTGATACTTGAGATTAGACACTATGGGGCCTATGCAGAAAGCGGCAAGAAGCCCTATCTCGCCAGTTTTTTGCCAAATATTGAAAAAAGGAAAAAAGTGCGCAACCCAGAAAAGACCAAATTGTGTTAAGAGAACAATGTCTATAAAGTGAAACCTCTTAATTGAGTGAACCCTCCTTGATAATTTGTTAAATGCAATAATATGGAAGTGATGAGGAATAACCAAACAAATACGTTGGTATGTTGCGTATGCTGCTAGAGTTACGGAGTGGCTCAACACTCCCAAAAGCTAGAGACAAAAGACAAAAAAACAAGCGCAAAACACAAATGGTGAAGTACATCAAAACATATTTAGTGTTTAAAAAAGGGTAAGTATTCTGCGTACATCAAAAAGATAGAACATAAGCATTTCGTGTAACATTACACGAGTTACCACACAGCTGACAACAGGATAAACGATGGAAGGGGATGCCTCAGGTAAGTGGACCTCCGCACTCTCCAGATGTCGTTTGGCTCCGTGGTTGTGGTCAATCACCAGGGTCCAGGTCGTCTACAGGTCACTTTCGTCATAGCCTCCGTGATGGTAAAAGAAAGTATTTGCTCCAATAAAGCACACTATGTGTGCGTTAGGACAGAGTCTCTCAGTCCATTCAAGAGTATACCGATGCGGGCAGGACACAATGGCGTGTTGGCGTCCATGCCTAGTAGTCCGTCAGATGAAGAAGTAGCATCTAGCTACGAAACGCGTAGGATTATTGCTTTTATTGGTACCTTTTTATACCCATTTATCTCTAAACAGTTTGATAGTTACTCAATTTCATTTCGTGTTATCTTGCACACAAGTTATACCGCTCGGGTGTCTCCCGTTGGAGGTACGCCCCCTGTGGGACGTCACACATATGCGCGAAGTGAAACATCACTGCTAGCTGACGGGCTACTAGGCGTGGACGCCAACATGCCATTGTGTCCTGCCCGCATCGGTATACTCTATGTGATTTTGGATACGGCTAACACAAATGATGACGACATTTAAAGGAAATGAAGCCAGCCAATCAGAATGGCTGTGCTTCATTTTCCTTTAACATGATGTCAACAAAAAAAACTGGGCCCCGTCACATGGGACTACAGCCAATGAGATCTTGGAAACTAAATCAACAATCTCATTCGCTGTAGTCCCATGTGACGGCGCCATGTTGGTTTTGTTGACGTCATGT
>CM071586.1:3770154-3842654 GCA_036426205.1 Ascaphus truei
GTGGAGTCATGTTTAAGGGAAAATGAAGCACAGCCATCTGATGGTGGCTTCATTTCGAAAGGACGTCATCATTTGTGTTAGCCGTATCCAAAATCACATGCTTTTCACCGGACCAATCAGGACCGTGAGAACCATTTGACGCAAAAATGACGTCATAGGCCATAAAAGCATAGTCGTCTCATTTTCCAGCGTGACGCCGTGGGGAGAGACCCTCCCTCAGAAAAGAAGATGGACCTGTGTCACAGAAGAAGAAGCCGGCCAGAAGACCCCACGAAGACCCCGTAGGACGATAAGAAGACCCGAAGAACAGAAGCCACAGACAGTATGGATTAGAAAGACAAGAAAGAAGACACCACATTGGATTACAAAGGTTTATTATTTTATGGGTTTCTGGTTTCCTGCCTTTGGATTTGTTGCAGACATAGCGGTTTTCCCCAAGTCGGTCATTGGTCATCTAATGTAAGTAAAGTCAAGAAATGTATTTATTTAAGTAGTAATTGTTTTTTCTCACAAGTCTGATTTATTTTTTTAATGTTCTTATGTTAAAGGATTATGTGTTTTGCAATAATGTTTTTGGGGCAACGACTTGATACTGCAGGCAACACACGAGGGCCACCGCCAGCCTATGTACCAATTCATGTGCCTAAAAAAATTACTATGGTTTATGTATAAAAGTGGGGTTTAGGGGTTGTTTTTTGGGGGCACCAGAATTGTCCTGAATTGTGTGGCTGTGCTTCATTTTCCTTTAACATGATGTCAACAAAAAAAACTGGGCCCCGTCACATGGGACTACAGCCAATGAGATCTTGGAAACTAAATCAACAATCTCATTCGCTGTAGTCCCATGTGACGGCGCCATGTTGGTTTTGTTGACGTCATGTTAAAGGGAAAATGAAGCACAGCCATTCTGATTGGCTGGCTTCATTTCCTTTAAATGACGTCATCATTTGTGTTAGCCGTATCCAAAATCACATGCTTTTCACGGACCAATCAGGACCGTGAGAACCATTTGACGCAAAATGTGACGTCATAGGCCTATAAAAGCCTATGTCGTCTCATTTTCCAGCTTGACGCCGTGGGGAGAGGACCTCCCCTCAGAAGAAGATGGACCTGTGTCACAGAAGAAGAAGCCAGAAGACCCCGAAGACCCCGTAGACGATAAAGAAGACCCCGAAAAGAAGACCACAGACAGTATGGATTAGAAAGACAAGAAAGAAGACACCACATTGGATTACAAAGGTTTATTATTTTATGGGTTTCTGGTTCCTGCCTTTGGATTTGTTGCAGACATAGCGGTTTTCCCTCAAGTCGGTCATTGGTCATCTAATGGTAAGTAAAGTCAAGAAATGTATTTTATTTAAGTAGTAATTTTGTTTTTTCTCACAAGTCTGATTTATTTTTTTAATGTTCTTTATGTTAAAGTATTTATGTGTTTTGCAATAATTTTTTTGGGGCACAGACTTGATACTGCAGGCAACACACGAGGGCCACCGCCAGCCTATAGTACCATTCATGTGCCTAAAAAAATTACTATGGTTTATGTATAAAAGTGGGGTTTAGGTGTTGTTGGGGGCACAGAGCCTGATTGTGTTGTGTATAGCAATGTTTATTGGGGGCCATTGTCCCCAATAAACATGTTACTGTGACTTAACTCCTTCATTGCCTTAACGGATAGCCGCTAAGGTAATGAAGCAGCATTACTGTATTTTTATTATTAGTGTACATGTGCAGAGGGTCTCCGGACATGAACCGTGTTGGTTTTATGTCCGGGGACCCCCTGCTTCCCTGCTTCCCGAGATACAGGCACCTTTATGAGGTGCCAGTATCTCCTATGAATGGAAATGTCCCGCGTCACGTGATCGGGCTATCTCAATGCATAGGAGATACCGGCTCCTCATAACAGAGCCTGTATCTCGGAAAGCAGGGGGTCCCCGGACATTAAACCAACGCAGTTCATCTCTGGAGACCCCCTGCACATCTACAATAGTAATCAAATTTTATGTACACATTTTTTTTTTGCAGCCGAGATTTGTGCAGAGAGAGGCGGATCACGCTCTCTGCTGACAGATCTCGCCAGCGGAGCCCTTCTCGCCAGGGATCGCCATCTCTCTGCCGGATTCCTCTCACAGATATGCGCACTTTCCTGTATCCTGCGAGGGGAATCCGACAAAAATATGGAGAGTTCTAAGTCTGGCGAATGGCCATTCTCTATAGGGTGGGTTAACTATAGGAGTCTACCACATAGACTGCCGCCTCCAATTGAGGTATCTTCCACCATATCTATCAATAGTATACATTGGACATATCACTAACTGTGCTCCCCCATCCTCTTTTTGTATCGAATGGCCATTCTCGCAGTTCTCTGCATAGGCCCCTATGGGTTTTTATTGTGTCATTCTAACTCTTTTTTTCATTATTTAATTGTTGTATTAACTATATTATTATTTAGATGAAATAATCCCCTTTGCATTTTACATTTACATCTGCGTCGCACCCAGGGCGCCCCAAAAGCTGCTCCCCTCTGCACAGAATCAGTGTGCTAATGGTTAATATCTGCGATTTCTTATGTGTTTCATCAACCCTGCCCACTGGAATGTTAATGACCCAAGAGGACAAAGGACTTTGAAACCATAGCTGCATTCAATCTGAACCCTATCAGTCTACATCTGCGTTGCCCCAAAGGTGGACAGCCCTTGGCGCTGCCAAAGATTGTGTGCCGTTTGCTTCCATTCGCTGATGTTTGGAAATGTTAAAGCTGCTCTATTTCAATCTGAAACTCACCAGACCTTTTATCCCCTGTACCCAATTTCCCAACTCTGTCTATGAAATGTCTGTGAATTGACTTTATAGCCTCTGTTCATTTAATGTGACCATGTATTGTTATCATAACTCTGTGCCCAGGACATACTTGAAAACGAGAGTTAACTCTCAATGTATTACTTCCTGGTAAAAAATTTTTATAAATAATAAATAAATTGATTTAATTATTTATTCATTTTTTGAGTGCCGGTCCATCCTCCTCTTTTTTATTTTTTTATTACTGCACCCTATGATGAGTGCGGGACTTGTGCACCTACTGATACTAGAATCTTTCTAAAACAGGTGAGTGCATGGTCCAAATAACATTTGTCTTAATACCCCTGTGCCAAAGTTAACTAATGACATAGATTTGTTTAAGGGGTTACATCTACATCTTGACATGTTTACATTATCTGACACCTACAGTGTATGTTGTTTTTTTAAATAATGTATTGAGGTGACTCTGTAAACAGGGTGAGCTAAGAAGTGAGAGGGGTTTGATTTCCTTTGGCTGCTCCCTTTGTCTGATGTTACTGTGTATGCATTAATATTTTGCACAAGTAACACCTTCCTCTCTCACCCTTTGTCTTTATCGGCTCTCTGATAACGACACGCTGGTCTTAGGGCAAAGAAAATACTTGAATGACAAACACTCCCCTTATCAGAGGCACTTCAGACATTAATCTTACAATTATTTTCCTAAATAATGCCAAACCTTTGCTATTCACATGGTTACATTTGAGAGATTAGTATTGCTCATGTGTTCTTTTCTCAGGTAAGGAAGTGGTATAGCAAGTCAGATTAGAATGCCTTACAATGAACCCTGTGTGGCTCAATGCAATCTTTGACTTGCTGTACAACTACCAGACCTGAAGAAGATATACTGTACACAATCTTAACAAGCTCAAAACGCAATCCCACCGTATTATATATTTATATTATTACTTATGCCAACTGGATTGCTACTGTCAAAGTGACCTAAATTAAACAGTAATAAACAAAGAAACCCCAATGCACATCCAATCTGACACATTATGTGATTCATGTCTATATGTTTTTTACTCTCATAAATACAAGTAATTTAGTTGTATATTTTGGCAAAAACATGTTAAGCTGCAACCACATTAAGGTCAGACTAGACATGGTATATACTATATCATTGGTTTGTTTCCTCTTCTCTTCATGTAGTGGAGGACATACAACGAACACTGTAAAACATTGGTTATTTAAGTACCGGCTGAATGGGTCTAACCTTGTGATGGTTGCAGTTTAACATGTTTTGGCCAAGAGATTGAACTAAATGACCCATACTTATTAGAAGAAAAAAAACATGTAGCAAAAAATCATATAATATGTCATATAGGATGGGAATTGGTGTTCATTTTTTACTGTTGTATACCTTCAAGAACCGTGGAGCTTGTATATTGGAAACCATTGTGGTCGATTACTATATTCTACTGATTTTTTCCCTTTTCCTTTAGGGAAGACAATTAGACTGGTAAACTCTTTACAAAAGGTTGCATGGTTTTCTGAATGGCTAAGTGGGATTGTAAAACTGAGCTCACTTTCAAGAAATGTAATGTTTGTGGGATTTACCCTTTGTGTTTAATATCATTACAATTAAATAGCGACCTTTATTCCTTTTATACATTTCTCTGATAAGCTAAGAAGATAATAATAGCATGTTCTTGTATAGCGATGCTAGTTTTACGTAGCACTTTACAGAGACATTTTGCAGGCGCAAGTCCCCGTGGAGCTTACAATCTATGTTTTTGGTGCCTGAGGCACAGGGAGATAAAGTGACTTGCCCAAGGTCAAAAGGAGCCAACACCAGCAATTGAACCAGGTTCCCCTGCTCTAAACACACTGTGCCATTAAGTGTCTTTACTCACTTAGCCACTCCTTTACCCTAAGAGATTAGAGAATTAGAGAATTAGATCTCAGTCACTGCTCCACAAACCTTGTTGAATTCCATCCAATTCACTTACCATGAAATTAGTCCAGGTCTTCTGAATATCTGTTATTCAATATAGGTCATTCACACAATTGTCAGGAACAGGCAAAGTATTTCAGACAAGACAGTTAAAAAACTGGTACTATTTTCTAAGATGAAAAATGTATCTGTCAAAGAGGTCAACCGGTAAAATACAGAGGAGATTGGTGCATAATTACCAGTGTTTTCGAGCAGAACTCTCTCCTTCAGCACTGAACAGAAAAGCTGTCACTGACGGGATGTAATGTTCACTGCTCGGTTAATCAATTTATAATCTCCAAGCATTCAGTAGAGGAGTCACTGTGGAATTCTGACTGCACAAAGAATCTGATAAGGACTCTAGGGACGGACTGTGCTAATAATATGGGAGAAAATAGCAAGTAATGAATCCATTTGTTGATTGGAACTTTTGCAAAGAATTATTCTTCTCCAAAAAAATTCAGATTGACCAACATCGTGAAAGGGTCTATCAATGATGGTTATTTAGAGGCAAAATTGGGACACAGATGCATTTTCATCTCATGCTTCTTTGTGTCAATGTATTTTGGCAGAACAGTTTTTCCTCGATAAATAAGATACCATTTTATTTTCAAACAGGAGACCCTGATTAATAACACCCAGAAATACTAAATTGTGAGGTGTATTTATCAACATAATTTGGCTGCAAGACTGGGACAATTTTTTTAAAATTACTTGTTTGTTAAATCTGGTATATTATATTTACTCCAGTTTTTCCTGGGTTTTTTTACAGCCACGTGACTTTGCTAAATGTCCTTTTATGTATGTGGCATTTTATCTGTGTCATTTTCTACTAAAAAGTGCTTTTCCATAAGACTTCTTTCAGAGCCCCTAGTCGCCTTATATTTTATTCTCTGGAAAGGGCCTTTCGATGTCTTCTGGGCCTTGAATGGGTCTCATGCTATAGCATAATTGAGTAAATATGGGCCAACTTTTGCCGAGTCAGCAGCATATACTGTACCATTCTGGATACAATATATCCTGAAGTGGCCAATCCAAAAACCTGCATTTATTTGAATTACCCTCATACGGTATGTCTAATAAAATCTTGGACATGTTTAACAAACATAGCTTTCTTCCGACCAGAGCATAAGTAAATAAACCAACTTTTGAAGCCCCATCTAGGACACATGGTCTTTATATATGCATTGTTTTGAGGCTGTAACTTATCTGAGACATTGAAATTATTATTCCTGAGAACTCCCAATTGCCAGTTATTTGGACACTTGGACTTTGACATTTGTAGGATACTGACAGTGAAAGACCTCCTGCCCCTTCTTAATATGCATACCACTTGTGCCTGAGCCAGCTTTGGGTCTCTAGTATACAGATGTAGCAAAGGGCCATTGTTTTCAATCAGCCGCAAGTGAGAAGGAGGTACCGCACTATTACGCACCACTGGAGCACACTACGTTTTGCAATAACATTGGCTACATCTGTACTGCTAACTGCTTTGAAACTAAGATCCCGGTTACTGTACTACTGCTTTCTAATGTGTAAGTCCTGTACCAAGAAGTAATGACTGGGAAGCCAAAAGTCAGGATAATGTCTCCTGAAGGACCAGATAAAGCCTTTGATATCCTATCGTGGTGATATTTGGTCTTTATAACGTTGCCTGTTATGCTACAGTAAGGCTCTCTTGATTTGTTCTAAGCCTGACGTCCAACCTCTAACTAGACTACTACAGCTACAGATGTAATGAAGATGCAGGAGAAAAGGGATGCTAGAAGTAGAATATTGAAACTGAGAGCCCCAGACTCCAAAGTGAGGGTTGGCATGACCTAGTTACCAAGGGCCCATCCTCAGTGTGAGGTGTAGGGTTTCATGAGGGATGATGGTTGGAAAGAATCTTCATCTGGAAGAAAATGAGGAAGGCTGTTATGTGGTTCCGAGGTAGTGGATGGCTATATGATTCTTTTTTACGTCATTTATTTATTTATAAAATATTTTACCAGGAAGTAATACATTGAGAGTTACCTCTCGTTTTCAAGTATGTCCTGGGCATAGAGTAAAACAAATAATACATGGTTACAAGTACAGTTACATAAATGAACAGGGTATACATTATATACAAGACATTGCGTGCACAGTTAAATAAAATATATATTATGAGCGTATGAAACAGTTACTGACCAGGTTAAAATGTGAGACAGCTTAAGATTTGAAAGAACTAAAACTGGCTAGCTGGGTAGCTTGCCCATGAAGAATTTAAAGGCAAGACAGGAAAGGTGAACTTTGCGCCTAGACTCTAGTGTTGACCAATCTAGTTCTTTGAGCATTTCGCAGTGATGTGTGTTGTAGTTGCATTGGAGAACAAAACGACAAATTGTAGAGGGTGTCAAGTTTGCTAAGGTGGGTTTGAGGTGCCGAGCCATATACTATGTCTCCATAGTCAATAATTGGCATTAGCATCTGCTGTGCGATACGCTTTCTGACCAGGAGACTTAGGGAGGGTTTGTTCCTGTAAAGTACCCCTAGTTTGGCATAGGTCTTGCTTTTCATGGTATCAATGTGCATCCCGAATGTTAAGTGGGAGTCAAACCATAAGCCCAGGTATTTAAAACTAGTGACAGGTGTTAGGGTGGTGTTAGCGTTGGTTCTAATCAGGAGCTCAGTCACTGGAAGCTTTACAAATTTAGTCTTGGTCCCAAATACCATTGTTACAGTCTTGTCAGTGTTTAAAAACAGTTTGTTTTGGGAAATCCAGTTTTCGAGTCTCAAAAAGTCAGACTGAAGTATGTGTTGAAGGTCAGAGAGGCTATGGCTGTGTGCATATAGGATTGTGTCGTCTGCATACATGTGTATTGAGGCTTCCTTACAAGCTGTGGGAAGATCATTAATGAACACTGAGAAGAGTAGGGGCCCCAGAAAAGAGCCTTGCGGGACACCACAGGTGATATCCAGGGGGTTGGAGTTAGAGGAATAGAGAGCGTTGATGGCGCACTGCCAGTGGGTCCTGAGAGAGTCAATCAGGAAAAAGAAACAGCCAGGCCACTCCAAGATGAAAAAATGGTGTTAGGTTTATTGCATGCTGATAAACACACAGGGAACGGACAGATAAACGCACCTCTAGCGGTGGAGCACGTCATCCGGTCGGGTTGCTTACAGGGAAGCAGAAGGGTAAGTCAGTAGCGACGGGGGGGAAGGCCACAGCCCGGTCACAGGAGAGGCCGTGGGGAAGGGGACGCAGCCTGGAGGGCGAGCGAACGGAAGGTGATAGTTGGTCTCATAAAAAAAAAAGTGTGCATAGTTATGTATATGGATATATATACGTAGGTATGAGCACGGGTATGGGGCCAACATGGAGGGAAGATCCCACCGCTGGGCGCGGGGAGAGCGGTGCAGGTGGGGCCGCGAGCTGATTGACAGACGGGCCACGGTAAGGGCGAACGGTGCCCAGGGTGGAGGAGAGGAGCACGTGGGGCCCGCAGGGGGCACGTGCGGGGATGGGCTGGAGCCCTGGATGGTGGACTTCCGTTTAGGAGTGGATGAATCCGGCGGGGCGTTTCAATCTTGTTTTCTCTTACAGGACAGGCTGGACCGGTCGGGACACGTTCGACCTCGCTTTGCGGCGCTGGTACGTCGTCCACGACTCGTAAGCGGACGGGGCGCACTGGCGGGCCTGCAAATAGAAATCAGAGGAGCAAGGGCCTCGAGGTTGGTCCCGACAGGCGGTTTACATCGCCGCCGGGGACGGGGACTCCAAATGGTAAATGTAAGAGAGCTACGCAGGTAGGAGCGGCTACCTCGCCAGGCATCCGCGGTTCCCCAATACCGGAGAGTTCGGTAGCGGGGGCAGCGGACAATGCCGAGGCGAGAATGATCAGCATAATGGGAAAGGTCGTTCAGGCGGCATTGCTAGCGGCAGGCGTAAGTAAGTCTAGCGAGGCACAAGGAGGAACAGCAGCGGGGGCGAACCCCGGAGCGGCAAGCGCATCAGCAGTTACACAGGAACAGGCTTCGGTAGGGGAAGCAGGTGCTAGCGGGGGCGCAGGATCAGCAGCTAGCCAGGTAACAACAGAGGGGGGGGTCAGGGCAGGGAGCAACAGCAGCAGCTAGTGCAGTAGGAGGACCAGCGGAAGGGGCAGGGACGGGGGTGCCAGTAGCAATGGCAAATACAAAGAGGGTAGGGGATGCAGCATATGGTGATTCGTATACAGCGGTCACCCGGTCCCTGGGCGCGCACCTGTCAAACGAGGTGAAGGAAAGAATATTGGCAGGGGACTATGTGGAGTTACTGACATTGCTTCCTGGGTACAACGAAGCAGTAGCGAGATCCGAAAAGAAAGGGGAAGCTAAGAAGAGAATGTAGAGTGACGTTGTACCCACGCACTTTCGGTAACTGGGTGCAGGCATTTGGGATATTGGCAGGCGTAGTGGTGGAAAAGGAGCCACAATTATGCACCACGTTGTTTAAATACCAGGACATTATCAGGAAGGCTTTTCAAAAACATAGGGGAATGGGATGGTGGACATACGACGTGGAATTCAGGCAAAGTATGCAGGAGAATAAAGGGGTAGTTACGTGGGACCGTAAGGATGTCGACTTATACTTAGATCACATTTTGGGGGGAGGAGGTTCAACCTCTCGCGGGGCAGGCGTGCAAGGGGACACTGGCAGTAGCAATTCACAGGAGGGTTCAGATTGGTTCGCACGGCCGGCACGAAGGGGACGCGCAGTCTATAAGCAGTCGGGCATATGCTGGGGTTTTAACGAGCCGAAATGCAGATTCCCCAATTGTCATTTCCAGCATAGCTGCGCCGGGTGCGGGGGCCAGCACCCCAAGTCCAAATGTTATAAGAAGGACAGTAAAGGGCTTAATGGGGAGGGAGCGAACGCCAATTTCGTTAAAGAATATGGCGCCTCGGCGGGTAATACAACCCAATAAAGTGGCAGCTGAGTTTTTGGGAGAAGGGGTTGGGATGCAGCGAGCGAGGTTATGGCGGTACGGGCCAGATTTAAGGGGGGGTTAAACAGGCCCGTCGGTGGCGGCAATTGGGGGGGGGTAGGTGCTTGTCCTGCAGAGGGGGCTCGGGGCTGGTAAAGCAGGTCGAAGCGAGGGGGCAGGTCACCGGGACGTACTTCTGGGTGCCCCCTCTTGCATTGCCCAGCACAGAGCACTTTCTGGCGCGGACAGGCAGCACGCTACCTCAGAAATTATTATGTTTATTATTAATAAACAAAGCCGCGGCCATTTTACCTCCAGACTGTGTCCTCTCGTTATTGATACATTACACATAATTAATGCATTAATGCTAGGTGAGGGGGGAAGCTCGCGCCTCCCTGGTCAATAATCAGGTTTCTCTTGCCTCTCACACATTGCTTTTCTCTTGGCTTCTGGGAGCATAAATCTAGTTATATCCCTATAACACTTAAAGAAAATGAGGCTTCTGAGGTAATTTACCCCTTTTTGTACATACCAACTTTTACCTTGTACCCTCTGTGCTAAAAGAATTGTAAAACCATTAATACACGTGCACATACTGTATGCTGGTACTGCCCAATAATCCAATTGGAGGACAATACTAAAATAAATTCATAAGTTACTTGGGATAAAATTTCACCTCGGTTACTGGGTTCTAATACAAACCACAAAACTATATAAATAATGTATGTTTTAATTTAAACTTAAACTAGAAGGGATACAGTAACTGCAACGAGATTTACAGATGTAGCCAGCACCATTGTATCCAACTGTGGGATATGTTGGGATATGATGTGATATGTTGGGATATGTTGAGATATTCTTCTCTGTCAGTGCCACTGAATCTTATCATCCACTGTAACCAGATTTCCCTCTTACAAACACTGTATATAATATTGGGTCACTGTATTTCTGCCATAGCCGATGAAGGACCCTAAGAAGTTAGAAAGCTTGTAACATTTCAACTATTTGTTGGTCCAATGAAATGTATCATAACACTGTCTCCCTCTCCCTCCTTTGTTACTACATTGACTCAGGTGTCATTATGGAAATTCTTTCCAGTGATGAGGTTAAATATATAATTTCTCCACAGCCTATTGCTCTTGTCTTCCACCATCTCCCAAAGATCCATAAGACATTGGTCGACCCACCTGGTCGACCAATTGTCTCTAGTATTGGATCTTTGGAAGATGGTTTGTCAAGATATGTCAATCATTTTCTTCAACCATTTGTTAGGAATTACCCTCTTTTTTATTGGACTCTGGTGATCTTCTTAGTCAAATTAAACATATCATTATCAAATTAAATGTGTCACTTGGGATAATCATTATTTGTGGGTAACACTTGATGTTACATCTCTTTATTCAGTTATATAACATGATCACGGGATGGCAGCTGTTCGCCAATTTATTGAGATACCAGAAATTTCAATCTTTCAATCGGCATTTATTTTGGACGCTATTTTATTTCTTCTTACGCACAATTTTTTCACTTTTAATCACAAATTTTACTTACAGTTAATTGGCACTGCTATGGGCACGAGCTTTGCTCCTTCTTATGCAAATCTCTTTATGGGGTGGTGGGAAGCACTTTTTATATTTTCTAGCACTAACACATTTCGCAATAATATTGTTTTTTATAAAAGATTTGTGGACGATTGAATCATTATTTGGAATGGGGATGTCACTACACTTCACTCTTTTGTTAATTATCTTAACAGTAATAATTATAATCTTAAATTAACACTCAATTTTCATTCACATCACATTGAATTTCTGGATCTGCAATTGTTTGTGGATATTGATAAACTAATCCAAACGGATGTTTATAGAAAATTAAACTCAATGAATACTTTTCTTAGGGCGGACAGCTGCCATCCATCTCATGTGATCAGAGCCATTCCTAAAGGACTGTTCCTCAGACTGAGAAGGAACTGCTCTACACCTGGTGGTTTCCTTTCTCAGTCTGAGGATCTTAATAAACGTTTCATAGATAGAGGTTATTCCCAGTCTCACATTAATGTTGCTTTTGATATTGCCCTCAACACAGAGAGAACATCATTGTTGCCCACTCGGGATACGGGTGATTCTCGCCTTGGTACTGACACAGAAATATGTGAATATGCACAGAACAAATAGGTCTGCAAAATCCAATAATAAATGTCCATTATTTATCTCACAATTTAATAAACAAAGTGGGAAAATTAAATCTATCATTTCCAAACATTGAAACATATTATCTATGAATCCTGTGCTTAAAAAATATACTGATTCTGGTCCTGCATTTGTGTACCGTAGGGCGAGAACCATCGGATCATACTGTATGTTTCCCCAAGTGACATGACAACTTCTATGATTGATAACTCTTTTATCACCAGGGGTTCTTTCAAATGTGGTTCTTGTAGTGTTTGTAAACATATGAAACCAGCCAAAAGTTTTTTTCAGGATAACTTGCCGCAGCCACATGATGATGACAACAGTCAAATTAAGAAATTCTATACAGGCATACCCCAGTTTAAGGACACTCACTTTAAGTACACTCGCGAGTAAGTACATATCGTCCAATAGGCAAACGGCAGCTCACGCATGCACCTGTCAGCACATCCTGAACAGCAATACCGGCTCCCTACCTGTACCGAAGCTGTGTGCAAGCGGGGAGACTATAGAGCCTGTTACACATGCGTTATTTACATCAGTTATGCACGTATATGACGATTGCAGTACAGTACATGCATCAATAAGTGTGAAAAATGTAGTGCTTCACTTTAAGTACATTTTCGCTTTACATACATGCTCCGGTCCCATTGTGTACTTTAATGCGGGGTATGCCTGTATCAATAATTTCATAAACTGTAAAAGTCAGTTTGTTGTATATTTTATAACATGTGGCTGCGGCAAAAGATATGTGGGGAGAACGATTAGAGCTCTTAAGGTTAGGATATTAGAGCACATAAGACTCACAAGATTGCATGACACTAACCATCCTGTTTCTAAGTACTTCTCCGAATGTGGTCAGGGGGGCATCAGGAATTTTTCCTTCCTGGGCATTGAATTAATTAATAATAGACCTCGATGAGGTGACTGTATCAATTTATTGAATCGTAGGGAAGCGTATTGGATATTCATTCTCCAAACGCGTTTCCCTATGGGTTTAAACATTGATTGACAACTGGCCCATTTTCTATAAGAGATATATTATTGCTTTATTCTTTTTTCAGTCAATAAGTTTTGTTTAATAATTTTTTAATATTTTGTTACGTTACATATATTTATTTTTTCAACTTGGTACATTCCCTGTTTTTTCATTTTTATTTTTTTGATCATATTTTGATTATATTCTTGATCATTTTTTGACCTTTTTTTGCTTGTATTACACTTCTTTGTGTTTATTTTACATATATTTTTGGTCATTATACTTTAACCTATATGTATTTTTACACATTCCCTTGTTATTTCAAGTCAAATTAGTATTGTTTTTCGTTCTTTATTCCAGTTATTTGCTTTTTTTTAAATATTATAAATTTTGATTGCTTTATATATTTTAATGTACTTTGTGGTTATATGCATTTTAAAGTATTATTTTTCCCTTAATCGTTTTTTGAAGAGGTATAAGAGGTTTAGTGGCTCTGGTCATTGTTATTGTGTTTTGATATTTTCTTTTTACTGTGGTTTTTGATATTTTCTTTTTACTGTGGTTGCCGTATGCATTGCCCTTACTAATATTGCTTCACACTGCCTGTATTGACAGTTCTGCCCTCAGACAACACCGTGTCGCTATGCGCATGCGCAATGACACGCATTGCGTTATGACGTCATCGTGCTTCCGTTTTTGGCGCGAATTTGCCTACAGGTAAGAGGGTATTTAATGGGTGGTATTACACTATATTTTATCCTTGAAAAAGAACGCTGTGAGGTTCGAAACGCGTTGGATGGGTCTTTTGTCACATTAAAGTGCCCTTTTATTCTATTTTTGATTCTGAGTCCTTCCTGCTCCGTTTTTGCTTGTGCGCTCTGTTTCATCGTTCTATCCCTGCTTATTACATGGAAGAAAGGACCAAGGCGGCTCGCCCACCTTTTTTTGCTCACTGAATCTTATTGGAAATATGGAAAATTCTGAGTTATAACAGGACATGTTTGGTTATCTTTAGGAACAATATGACTGTACAGTAGCAGCCAACTGGAAAAGGGATTATCATCCAGTTTGGTTTAATCTGACAGCTGAAAAATTAACTGCATGCACCAATCTATGGAATAATTTAACATGGGCACTGGCTGGTTTTCTTTACAGTCCTATTTTTTATATTGAAGTTGCGTTTTGGGCTGTGATAGGTTCCCTTTTTTTGTACATGCCCTATACCACATCTGTAACTCTCAGGACACATATCAGGGCTGGAAATAGTTTCCTTAGTGTAAATATACCTTGCCTACTTTATTGATCATTTCCCCAATTTCCTGCTAATAATACTGTATGAAAACTTTCTAAATAAACAGTATATACAAATACAGCACATGGTTAGTTACCTTTTGCTGGAAAAATACGTGATGGGATATTTCCTACAGCAAATCTGTTGCAGTTTTTTTTGCACAAGTTTTGCTCTAGATTTGAAGCCTGGATAAGTAATTAATGTAATAAAAATCTCTGGATGCAAAACAAGGGATAAAACTGGGGTAACAAAAAATACTGTCCCATTTTTACTACACACAATAAAATACTAGTATTCAGCCGATCCTAAGTTCCCTACTTATTACAAGCTGGGGAAATAATTCTCCTGTGCTAGTCACATGGATGCAAAAAGAAAAGCATTACTATTAATTACAATAATACATTATCCTGAGACATCAAGCATTAAGCAGCTACAGTATGTAGCATTGTTACTCCCTCGTATATGAGTACTTGCCACCCAGCTCTGAGAGAGAATACTTTATTCTACTTAATATTGGGCTTTTATTCCATTTCCAGATAGAGTTTTATTTCTCTCCAAGTCCTGGAAATTATATTTCTCAGCAGCAAACTTTCAGAACTTAAAGACAGATGTTCGTAGGAAGAGGAGTGTGTAGGTAATAGGGTTTCTCTCCTCCACTGTAGTGCGGCCTTTCTCAGGATAAGCACTGTATTACGACTGTGCTGATTCTCTGACCTCTTATACATGCTCACAATAGGGAGGGGAGTCTTTGTGGAGTTGGAACATATTGGAGAATTCCACAAAGACTCATTAGGACGTTTTTTCTGGTGAATAGCAAACGTGTACACGTGGCAATGGGATAAATGAAAAACATACAGTACATACAGTAGACACCCTAAAAATAAAACACAAGAAACATAATATCTATACAGTAGGTGCAAATGTTAAACCTTAATGGGTTGATCATGTCAATGGCAACTGGCAACATGGGTTTCAAAGTGCTTTAAATAATAATAAGTTCAACATATTACAGTATGCATTTATTTCACCTTTTCTAAGTCGACTTGTCTTATCTTGGCTGTGTCTATCTTGACCATGATATACAGTACATAGGCAAGTTCATCATAAGGCCAACCTGGCTATAACATTTGGCCTATCCCTGCTGACTATTAATAATAATTTTGTTTCCATTAGATTTTCCTGAATATTATCCATTAGTAAACCTTCATGTAGCTTCCCTACTGTTGATGTCAGGCTTACAGGTATGTAATTCCCTGGTTGTCATCTAGCTCACTTTTAGATATAGGCACCACGTCTGCTTTATGCTAATCTTGTTGTTCTGAGCCTGTGGAAATTGAGTCGTTGAAGATTACACTTAAAGTTTTGGCTATTACTGAACTTATTTATTATTTACTTATTTATAAAATATTTTACCATGAAGTAATACATTGAGTGTTACCTCTTGGTTTCAAGTATGTCTTGGGCACAGAGTTATGATGACAGATACATGGTTACAAATACATAGTTACATTAAGTGAGCTAGGTTAAACATTATATACAAGACATTGCATGCACGGTAAGAGATAATATATGTTATAGGCATATGTAACAGTTACAGACCAGATTAAAATGTTAGACAGCTTTCGTTTTGAAATAACTTCGACTGGTGGCGGCTGTGAGAGTCTCTGGTAGATTGTTCCAGTTTTGGGGTACACAATACGAGAAGGAGGAGTGGCTGCATACTTTGTGGAACCTTGGGACCATGAACTGACTTAACAGAACAGAACTTAACTCTTTAAGAACAGATACTCTTGGATGTATGCCATTGGGACCAAGTGCCGTATTGACTTACATTTTATCAATCCACCTGTGAACTTCTGCCATAGTTAACCAATTGTTCGTTAATATACAGTAGAGGTTGTGTAAATACAGAAGCAAATAATAAGTTTAATACCTCTGCTTTTTCCTAATCTCCAATAATTTGCCATCCTATCTCACACTGAGTGAAAGTGTGAGTGAGAATATTTCATTCTTTATTTTTTTTGTTATTAATGTACTTTAATAACTTTGTAGGGTTGATCACATTTTCTATTGAAATCCTTTTTTCATTGTCAATTTTTGCTTATTTGCTTGCCCTTTGCAATTTTTTTTACTTTCCTTGTAATTCTGATATGTAGTCTCGCCCCTTCTGACTTTTCCTTTTCCTCCTCTACCTGTTTTTTTTAGCCACATTGATTTAGACTTGTTTCATTTATATTTATCACCCAAGGGTATGCACTGATAAGCTTTAAAGACTGCCCATTTATCTTCAAAAATGTTACCTTCATCCCAACATCAAAACATCATCCCAATTTATTAATTGTCGAAAAGTCTTTGTTGAACCCAAGTAATAAGTTTTTTGATCATTTATTTCAAATGAGACCATGTTATCATCACTGTTATCCAAATCTTCCAGAACTTTAGTATTTTTTATGACTTGTGCATTGTTTGATATTACCAAATCTAGTATTGCCCCTCTCCTGGTTTGTTCCTCACTAATTTGGGTCATGTAATTGTCTGTGGGCACACCCAAAAACCTTTTCCCTTTTGTTGTAATGCTAATCTTATTGCTCCAGTCTATGTCTGGATAATTAAATTCACCCATTACCTCGTTTTGATGCCTTCTCTTTTTGCCAAAGTATTATGGCTTCATCTATCTCACCGATATTTGGTGGTTCATAGCATATACCTACAAACATTTTCTTTGTACTTTTACCTTCACTGCTAATTCCTATCCACAGGATATCTACATTATTATCATTCCCTTCATAAACATCTTCACTTATAATAGGTTTTAGACCCTGTTCAACATGAAACCCAACTCCCCTCTTCTATTTGCTCGATCCTTTTGAAAAAGGCAGTAACCCTCTAAATTAACTGCCCAGTCATGAGTTTCTTTCCACCATGTTTCAGTAATGACTATGATATCATACATCTCCCTTGTAGCTATTAATTCATCTTTTATCTGTCAGGCTTTTAGCATTAGTAAGAATGCATTTAAGTTTTTGCAGTCTGTACTATTCAGTTCCATCCAGAGGACACTCAATTAACATAAACTGTATATGGTGGTGACTCCATTCTTCAACCCCATCATAAAAAGCCTGAGGAACCTGGAGATCGGGGCTGCTCTGAGGAGGTTTCAAAATAAAATAGATTTCTGGCATGAAAGGAAAGGGAGGCAACCTAAACTATGAACCTCTTTGAACTGTAAATATGGTAAATCGAATGATATTGAATTTGTGTAGGGGCCTCTGGAGTAGACACAGCTTAATTTGATGACAGAGGAAGGACCTTCTATTGATAATATTGATAATATTGGATTGTGAGTATCCTGCCTATCTCTTATGGTGGGCTTTCTTGCTCCCACACTCCACGCCATGATGGCAGGTGTCGAGACATGGGGCTCGTCCTCTCCTCTCTCTGCCATTACTGTACCCTTCTTGTTCCTCCCACTCTTGTTTTTCCCTCCTTTGAGGCTCACATTGTCCAGCTTTTCTCTTCTCTCCCTGTCTATGTGGTGGTCATCTATCCCCCTACCTCTACTAATCCTCCTTCTGCCTTTCTCTCTCATTTTGAATCCTGGCTCTCTTTCTTTCTCTCCTCAGACTCCCCTGTTCTTCTCCCTGGGGAATTCTACTGCCACATTGATAATCCCTCCCTGCCTTGGCTTCCCGCTTTCTCTCTCTAAACTCTTGTGGACTGCAGCCAGCACCCATAAGGATAGCCACAACCTAGACCTGGTTTTCACTAAAAACATTTATCTCTCTGATATCTCCATTTCCCCCTTTCCTCTCTCTGACCATCACCTCATCTCATTCTCTCTCTCTCACTTCTCCTTAACTCCACCTCCATCTACCCCTTGTTTCTTCAAAGATCTGTGCTGTATTAACCTACCAGCTTTTGATTCCACTTTTTGCTCCTCCCTCTCAGCTTTGCTGCAGACCCTGACATCCTGGTCAGGAACTACAACTTTGCTATATCCTCTTCTTGATCTACATGCCCCGCTTTCTTTTTACTGTTCTCGCCTTAAATGCCCTGATTTCTCTCTGCCATTCTTGATGCAACTAGGCCTATATGTGTGACATTTCCCTTATAATATAAATATGTTGTCCATGTACCAATCTCCATGTTTGTCTCTATACAGTATCTGAAACTCTGAACATCTTCAAAAATAGTGTTAATGTCACTATCAGAATTATTCTTACAATGTATTCTCATAATAGACTATACGTCAATGTACTAAATAAAATATACATTTTAAGAGTTAGTGGTACAAACCTAAATGGAAACATAGTATAAGGAGAGTCACTGTCACAAGGCATGTAGACAATGACATACAATAGAATGACATGGAAGTTCATGTGGTAATGTATAGCCTTGTGCATGTTAATAAGAAAAGGACATTTGTAACTGAAGAGTCATCAGATTTAGAAGAGGCTGAGCTAGCAATGGTGGAATAACTAATACAAGTCATCCATGGGAAAGTAAGAAAGGTCCATGGAAGAAGGAAGAGAGGGCACAACGGATTTTTGCAAAAGAAAACTCATTTATTGAGCCTACACACAACGTTTCGACCGTGAAGGTCTTTCTCAAGTGACAATGTCGTTCTTACATTGGAGCACCGGTAATTGTATCTTTTTTTCTTTTGAGGTGTGCAGCATTCCTCTCTATTATCTGGAAAGTAAGAAAGGTCAACATACAGTATATGTTTGTATGTATATGTTTATTTATATAGTGACACCAATGTACTCAGCACTTTACAGAGTTACAAAAGAGACAATACATGGAAATAATATACAAAAAAATGATTTAAAAAGCAAGTTAACCAAAAGGAATTTGGGTGTCTCTGCCCTACAGAACTTATAATCGAACATTTTAAATGGTAAACTTAAAGAAAAAGATCTGAGAAAAAGCAGTTGAGAACAGATTCGAGGGGACATGTCAGTGCATGGGGAACGTGAGGAATAGTCTCATGGTAAAATTAACAAGGGGCTTTTGTGAGGAGTTGATATTTCAGGCATGATAAGAAAAGGGGGTGAGGGAGGGGTGATAGATTAGTGAATTGTTGGGTGGGGAGGGAATTCCATAATTAAAGAGCCAATAGTGAAAAAGGTTTGAGATGTGAGAGTACAGTAGAGACAAATGGAGCAAAGAGGAGATGGCCTTCAGCAGACTAAAAGGGATGAGAGGGTGCATAGCTGTATAATAGACATGTACTATAACATGGGGAAGGAGAATATAGATCAGATATAGAATGTTATAGTCAAAGCAGCGTTTAATGGTGAGTCATTGGAGGGATTTCATGAGGAGAGGGGCAGAGACAGATCTAGAACACAAAGATCACTCTCGCAGCAGCATTGTGGATACATTTTAGAGTTTGAAGTCGGGAGGCAGGAAGGCCAGAGAGAAGAAAGTTGCAATAGTCTTAGTTTAGAGTATGCAGAAAAAATTTAGGGCGCAAATTTAATCCAGGGACATGGAAAATAATAATAATAATAATAATAATAGTGCAACACAGTATACACAATGTAAATATGTATTGGAGTTTCTGTGAATGATCTACTCACATGTTCCGCGTATAAATTAAAAAGTGGGGTTATATAAAGTAACCAACTCAGAAGGACATCTAGATCGCCTCATCATACATTTGAGATGTGAGACTACAGTACAGACAAATGGAGCAGAGAGGAGACAGTGTTCTTCAGAGTAAAAGGGATAAGAGGGATATTAGAGATGCAAAATAACATGGGGAAGGAGAGTATAGATCAGAAATAAAATGTTATAGTCAAAGCGGCATTCAATGGGGAGTCGTTGGAGGGATTCAGGAGGAGGGGCAGAGACAGATCTAGAACAAAGAGATCACTATCGCAGCAGCATTTTGGATAGGTTTTAGTGTTTGAAGTTGGGAGGCAGGAAAGCCAGAGAGAAGAAGGTTGCAATAGTCCTAGTTTAGAGTATGCAGAAAAAAATTGGGGTGCAAATTTCATCAAGGGACATTGAAAATAATAAGAACAATAATAATAATAACTGTAGCCATGTGTAAAAATGGTGTACATCTCTTTCTCATGCTGGCAGTAAACCTGGTAAGTATGCAGGGTTGCCAGCAACAATCATGGAGGTTTGCCCACACACACTGGTGAGGTGTCATATGTAACAAGGGAAGTGACAACATGCTCTGAGTCCACTGTTAGTGACACAGAGGTCTGTCTGTTTTCTGAGTCTATATAAGACACGGAACTGCCAAAAGTTAGTGTGAGTCTAGGTTGAAGCCAAGTGTTAACAAGGAGTGTCTGCAGCAGTTAAAAGCTGTCAGGCTCAAGTGCAAGCTGACTACACACTGTGTTCAGGGACCTGACACAGATGGTGATCTCCCTTAGGGGAGAGGTGAACCAACTCTACTGAGAGAGGAGGAACCTTCGGAAGGGAAGGGTACTTCAACAAAGATGAGCGGCTGAGCACGACCGCGATGAGGGGCAGTCTGCCTAATCAGATGACAATAAAGATGCCATTGTTCACTACATCCCTTCTGTGTGAGTGTGTAGTCATTCTGCAGAAGGAGGTACCACAGAGGGGTTCCCCATCAGATACATCCCCCTGCGGCCGCAGAGATCCTGATGGGGTGGAGGCACTGCATCGAATGTGAGTAGGACTCAGAGCACACTACCTCAGACGCCTGTCATGCTGATATCCCCACTAACACCCAGCGGGAGACTCAGGAGTCCTGTAAGCCAGAAGGTGCACCACAACATACACAGACATGTAATGGGGCCAGTAGACCACAGGGGCCAATGTGAGATTGGGTGGGTGTCTAAACGTTACATTTTTGGAGGCGTTGCTGAGATATCTGTATCAAGAGGACAGGCTTTTGCTAGGCACACTAGGAAACAGGGAGAGTGTATGCTGCCAGTCAGTGCTGTGGATGTGGGACGGAGCCTAGGGGTAGCCAGAGTATGGCAATATACTTGTCTAGGGCGAACTAGGATCCTGAGAGGAGTAAAGTGGATCTGGAGACAGGGCTATAGCTGTTCTAGTCACTTTGAGGCAGCTAGTTGTGGGATGCCATGCTCATGAGAATAGCCTGGTTAACGTGGGTCAGGAATTCTAGAGAGGACCTGCACTAGAGGTAGCCAACAGTAGGTAGATGCCCTAGTATTGCATCGGAGAGGCCAGAGTACTCTAGCCAGGAGCCAGGACACTTAGTGCAGAGCACATACTGGAGGGAGGTGGACACAGCATACACGGAGAGTGTGAGCCTAGCCTGAGGTAGTGCAACATGAGTCAAACGTACATTAGATACATGTAGGTGGTGCATCGTGGCATTCTTTATTGCATCGAAATGGCAGCTGCCCCGCAAAGAGGAGCACCATGTGTGATAATAAAAATTACGGAATAAAGATGGCGACCGTGAGAGGTGAAGTTCGCGAGGTGCGGAGTCAAAGATGGCGGCCGGCACCTGATGGAGCGAGCGCACGTGGTGTGTATACCACTGAGGAGAGAGCTGCAGAAGGGACTTTTGCAAGTATGCTGTGGAGTGGCGCCAAGGCTGTGGCCGCGCCATTTTTGTCCTGCCTAGGATCCCGGGGTGCTACCCTGGAGGACAGTTTTGAGGACATTGTGATTATGTGTGGTGAGGATGGAGAACCTGATTGCCAGATGGTGATCCCTATACAAAGATCTACCTCAGTTGCTATTGTGAATGGCCGTGTAAACCAAAATGGCGGTTCCCGCTTCCCTGGGAGACCATGTGGGCCGAGTGCAGAGAATTCTGCAAATGCAAGGATTGCAAGAAGTTGGCCAGGATTGGCGCCAAGTAAAAGACCCCACCCTGCTGGGGTAGTGGCACGAAAGCTGTGGCCGCGCCCTCCTAGATGTAACAGGTTCAGAGCCGGTGCTGGGTAACCCAAATTAGAATGGGGCTAGCTGAGGGAGGAGTTAAAGGAACGACCCCTGCCTTTCAGTTGCGAGGAGCTGGTGAACAGGCAAGACCACTGTGCAAAGTGTCCCCTGTAAACAGTACTACAGAGAAAGAGAAGGAAATGGACATTTCAGCCCACCCCTACTTGTTGCCAGGAGGCTTCCTGGTGATCAAGGCGGGTGACACCGAGACTATATGATGCCCTTGTATGCAGTGCCGATTGCCGGGAGGAGTAGCCAGTACCACAGCCAGGTGCCCCCAATGTGGCATTCACTATCAGTGGGCCGTGCAGCCCTTTGTACCGGGACAGACCGTGGAGGCGGAAGCGGAGACAGCCAAGCTGACGGCTGAGGCCTCGCCCAAAGTCAAGGAAGAGCAAGCTGATTCCGGAGAATGGGGATCGCTGCTAATGATAGCAACGGAGCCTAAAGGTACCGGGGCCTACACCCGCAGTGAGAACCTGGAACCTCGCTGTCGGTCCCCTGCGGGAGTGCCACTACCTGAGTCGGAGTCTGCATCTTCGGACGAAGAGCAAGCCAGCCTGACATCGGTGGTGATGCGCCTACCGGCTGACCACTACAGCGGCGCTGTAAAAGAACCAGGCCTTACCTGCCAAAGAGCGGAGCTGAGTCCTGAGGTGCCGAGGTCACCTCTGCGGAGGCAACTGGAGTGGAGGAGTCCCACGGCCATTGTCACTTCCAGCGCGGAAGGCGGAGAAAACACCATCCCGAGCCGATGGAGCGGTGAGACACACCCTTACCCTCCACAGGCATCGTGGTGGTGACGGCGAAGGAAGGCCTAGCCAAGGCCCAAGCGGAACGGAGAGAGGAACCTTCACTTCTGGCAGCGGATGTCGTTGTGGAGGAAGAGGTTCCGAGGGGGAGCCCAACCCAAGATGGCGGCGGAGAGCCCCGCGAGATCGATGACCTCACTTCCGGCGGACACTGTGGAACCGGATGGAAGATGGCCACGCCCTCGCGACCGTCATGCTGTAATCGATCAGCTGGAACAGCCAAGAGCAAGAGCTGGCAGGCCCTGCGGAAGCCTGGGAACCAGGAGACGGGTGAGCCTGAATCCCAACCGGCTGGTACCGGTCGCGGTATCAAGAAGCTGTGGGTCGTAATCCCGCATCGGCCTCTAGCTTGTCCCTATGCCCAGCCCCCAGCCCTAGTTAAAAACCCTGCCCCTGTCACCTCCTCATCTGGGTCCCAGTCGAGCCAAGGATTGTCTGGGGAGTCACAGGACACATCCGATGAACGGACTGGTTCGAATTTGGACTGGGGGGACTGTTTCACCTCTGACGAGGGATCCGGGAGAGAAATGTCGCTGCGAAAAATGTCATCATGTACTAGTGATAGTAATAGGACTGTTAATGTCAGGTGTAGGCCTAAGCGTCTTGGATCCAATTCTAGGTCCACAGGGACAACCAGGATTTCTTCGGGGGGAGAACCGGAGGAAATTGAGCCTAAGGTAGTAGTCACAGAACGGGTACAAGAGAAGGAGACCAGGTGGTGGGCGCCCATGTTTGAGGGGAATGAGGCCTGGGTGGACCGTACACGTTTCATATTAAGGAGGGATTGAATAATGGACTACTGGTGGGCCATAGGAGAGTTCTCTGAGTTGGAGCGCTTAGAAGAGCTCCGGATACGGTGGCATGATATTCAAACAGGGGTAGTTACTCCCCGAGGGTCATCTATATTTTGGGACCTAGTCGATCCTGATGAGCCATTGTCGTGGGTACTGCCAGGCAGGGCAGACAACAAGAAGTTGATACGCACTAGCAGGGCTGAGAGAGCAATTGTAACTAAGTACAAAAAATCTCATGGCTTAGAGTATCCCTACGTACCGGAACCCTTGATGCAAGAGATTGAGGATAATAGGGATACGTGGTTGAGGGAGACTGTGGAGGAGTATATCATGAGCAAATCAGGTGGCTATGCAGGATTCAAAACTGAGGAGCGAATCTCCCATCTTATGAGAGTGTGGAGTGTTGGGCGCAACATCTTCATGAATAGGATGGAGTATAGGCCAGAGAATGGGCCGCCTAGAACATACAGTGTGACTGTAAAGGATGCCAATGGTAGGGAGGTGCCGAAACCAGACCCTAGGCACTATTATTAATGTGGGTTCTCCTTAGGAGCAGTGCAGTCTGCAGGTCAGAATGTACTGTATGCAATTATGTTATGTAGAAACCTTGATGTGTGAAATAATGTACTGCTATGATAAAATGTTGTTCTGTTGTGTGTTGCAGTGCTACCTGGAAGAAGGTTCCACAAATTTAAATCCCAGCCGGTTCGTTGGGTTTCACCAGGGGGATATTGTAGCCAGTGTAAAAATGGTGTACATTTCTTTCTCATTGTCAGGGTCTCCTAGACCTCCTGCCTAGCCATAGTTCTTCTTTGTCCACTGGGTGTGCTTCTGCCTTCTGTTTCCTCTGGGTTCCTCTCTGTCTGTCTTCTTGTTGCTCCTCTCTCTGTCTTATAGCTCTGCTTCCTGTCTGTTTCCCTTGCCTTTGCTTCAAGTCAGACTCCTATGCACATGCCTCTGTCTCTGATCCTGATCTGTTCCTGTACCTGTCTGTATTTGATTCTGTTCTTAGTAAAAGCCCTTGCTGGTAATCTGGCTTGTCCCTGGTTGTTCCTTGCTCCCCGGTCTCAGTCCCTGCTCCCCGGTCTCAGTCCCTGCTCCCGGACCTGTCCTGCCCCGCCTGTCCTGTTCCAGTCTCCTCGTTTCCGACCTCTGCTTGTTACCTGACTTCGCTATCTGCCGCCTGCCTCGGACCTCTGCTTGTTACCCGACTGCGCTGTCTGCAGCCTGCATCGGACCCTCTGATTTGACCCCTACTACGCTCCTGCTGTTCCGGCCACTGAGATCCTACCCGCCACAGGAGTCTCCCGTGACGCTCATGCTGGCAGTAAACCTGGTAAGTATGCAGGGTTGGGAGCAACAATCATGGCGGTTTGCCCTCACACCCTGGTGAGGTGTCATATGTAACAAGGGAAGTGACAACATGCTCTGTGTCCACTGTTAGTGACACAGAGGTCTGTCTGTTTTCTGAGTCTATAGACACAGCACTGCCAAAAGTTAGTGTGAGTCTAGGTTGAAGCCTAGTGTTAACAAGGAGTGTCTGCAGCAGTTCAAGGCTGTCAGGCTCAAGTGCAAGCTGACTACACACTGTGTTCCGGGACCTGACACAAATGGTGATCTCCCTTAGAGGAGAGGTGAACCAACTCTATTGAGAGAGGAGGAACCTTCGGAAGGGGAGGGTACTTCAACAAAGATGAGCGGCTGAGCACGACCGCGATGAGGGGCAGTCTGCCTAATCAGATGACAATAAAGATCATCCCTTCTGTGTAAGTGTGGAGTCATTCTGCAGAAGGAGGTACCACAGAGGAGTTCCCCATCAGATACATCCCCCTGCGGCCACAGAGATCCTGATGGGGTGGAGGCGCTGCATCGAATGTGAGTATGACTCAGAGCACACTACCTCAGACGCCTGTCATGCTGATATCCCCACTAACACCCAGCGGGAGACTCAGCAGGTGCACCACAACATACACAGATATGTAATGGGGCCAATAGACCACAGGGGCCAATGTGAGATTGGGTGGGTGTCTAACCGTTACATAACAATAATAGTGCAACACAGTATTAACAATGTAAATACGAATGGAAGTTTCTTTGAATGTTCCCCACACATGTTCCACGTATAAATCAAGCAGTGGGGTTATATAGAGTAACCAACTCAGAAGGACATCTAGATTGCCTCTTCATACATCCATAGCGATTTCCATGAGATTTAAAAGAGAAAGGGGAGGGGAATACCACATTGAGAAGACAAAGCAAATATAGTGAAGATTGTTTTTATATATCAAAAACACAAAGTAATTCAATTACATGGGCAACTTTGAGGTAGGCATTCAGACCACCCTCGGTCAAAGCACTGGAACTGGACAGCAGCACTTCAAAACAGCCCTTGATCCTGCTAAATGGCCGCTAAGCAGTAGATGAAATCACATGGTTGATTAATCTGGAACCGAATCTCAGCTGCAGTCCACCAGCAGTACACAAATGCCCTCTCAAGGTCGGATGCTCAGCAAGACTCCTCCCTATGCGTTTTGTTCACACATGAACTTCCTCAGGGGTATTTTCAATTGTGTAGTGGTGTCCCCTTACTTTTAAATGGCCCTTTGCCATCCGCAGGTGCATTACGTCGTGTTATCAGTGACGTCACAACGTTCTCCAGCATCTGGCACGTCATTGCATAATCCGACGTTCATGACGTCACGACGTGATCCACCTGGGATCACATTGCAGCATAGTAAAGCTTTATACCGGCTGTCAGGGCAACATTCCCTTTCCTCTGAGCCACCAATGAGAGAACAACAAAGATGTAGATAACTGGTAGCACTCACTTGTCACTGCACCATCAACGAGAGCGCAGCTACTGTATCCGTATTTACAAAATTTACAGAGAGATATACTACAGAATGTACTTATAAATATACAAATAACTAAATAAATAAGACTCACTTTCATTTGTTTAATGAGGCAAATAGTATTTTTTGTCCTAGTTGTTTTAAAATTGGCTAAAAATATAAATAATGTGTACCAAAAAAGAATAAAAATAGTAAAATGTAATAAACTTAATTAAAGTCATTTTAGATCCTTATTAGCCAAGACTTATCAAAGTGAGTCACATAAAACTAAATTTAACCCAAACTTTTATTGATAATCAAATAACGTTTTAAATGTATTAATAACAAGGAAATTGAATGAGTGACCTCGCTCAAACTCTTATATCAGTGAGTGATGTAGGTCGCGTGCTGCCAGGGATGAGACCATAGACAGAAAGGGATACGTGTGTAGAGAACACACGACAAAAGATCTCCACTAGGGCGCACCGCAGGCCTGAGTTGAATTAAATCCTGGTCCCATGGTGCGCTAGACATACAACATGAATAAATGTATTTAAATCCTTATAAAATGTTAAAAAACCCAGAAGCTCTTAGTGTCTCCAGAATAACATGAAATCAAATAAGGCAGAAAGAGTGTCTGTGACTCTTCTTATATTCCCCTCTTGCTAGTTGTATTGCCTATTAGATAATATCCTGGGTGAGGTATTAATATACCTTTATAAACACCTTATGTTCATAAGAGGCGATACATCAATGAGAATAGCTAAGTTTGTTTATAGATACACCTGCTATATCCCTCTGCTTCAACGTGAGAGTTCAGAGTGGATATGTGTGGTACCTACAGAAGCGGCACAATTTATCCTGCATTGGCTGGGAGATCTCCCGGCTTGAGAAACAAATCCCCTCAGCGTGCCGCGCGTCACCGATGCACGGTCATGCTTCATCGGGTTGCGTGCGCGCCATGCGCGCGTGCCCAGGGCTCCCCCAGGGAGCCCTGGTGTCCCCGCGATGTTGGGGATGGTGGTGGGGGGTTCCGGGGGACCCGGCGGACCCGGAGAGGGGAGGGGGAAGCCCCGATCGGAGGACCGTTCCTCCGAGGCTTCGGCGCGCGCATGGGACACCCCGGCGCGCGCCCGGTTTCTGTCGCGGCCGAGACAAGGGAAATGTTTAAATAAACTCGGCCGCGACAGTAGCATGGGGTGGGAACTGAGATAATTTTGAATACGCTGATAATACTGTTGTGATAAGGTATGGTCATATCTAATGGTGGGATAAGTGCAAACATATATATGCCCATATATAATTAATGTATTCTTTATAGCATATGTATACGCGTAGCATCCATATAGTGTATATCGTAAAGGCCAGTATGATAGTACAGGTGTATGGACCGTGATGTCCAGACCAAAAGAAATAACCCTGTTAGTGCTCGTGCTGCTAATTGTGCAGAATTAGGATATACTAACCGTTTATCCACTCACAAGTTTTCAGTTTAGTTGAATCACGGGGTACTTTCAAATAAAGTCTTTTCTGGGGTGTTCTGGCTCATTTACAGCTTACACGTGTACACAGGTGAATACAGGTGTGGAGGGTAACACTGCATCCCATACCATGGATCGGGGCTATTGTCTGATATCAGTTTTTACTAGATATACACTTAAATGTAGCTATATCCCGTGCAGTTAGGATTGTCCTTATGTATACTGCTAATTCCAGGTATGTAGCATTGTGATTTAGTTGCTGGATGTAATAACTGATTTATGTCAATTTTAAAGCAGCTGTTGTCAGATTGTGGCCCAATGTTTCCAGGGTGCCCATGTATTCATACACATATCATTGCCATATCATCAGTGTCTGTATTGGTGCCTATAATACTTTGACTGATCAGGCACGCATGGTAGATTTATTAAGTAATTGTATATTAAGGCGATATATCTTCTACTGATACGTGCGATATTAATCACGTGGTAACGGTCGCCGCTGGTTCAAGGACCAGTACTCGTATAGAGTCCGCACTGTGCCTGTATAGTGTGGCTAGGACGGACAGTTCTGGTATAATTCACCGGTCTGATAGTAGCCTAAACTAGCGGCATGCCAACTGTATGGACGCGTGACCGTAGTCACGTGGTAGCAGCCGTCCACGAGACAGCGCCGCTGGTATAGAGATCGGCGCTCATACAGCATCAGCGTATCGTGCCTTATTGACGGTAATAAATGATAGGAGACTAGGACAGCTTCAGGTGAAGCAACGAAACATTAAAAAACCCGACGTGACGTCCGTTTCGTCGCCTACTGCGACTTCATCTGGGGTGGGTGTAGCCGCGTCTCAGTCGGCCCCTTTATAAGTATGTGTTGCTATGGAAACCTACAGACGCTATTTCTAAAATGCTACGATGGTGGTGGCGCGGGTGTACTGCAGCCTGCAGTGTTATTATGTGCAAAGCGCAGGTCAAGGGCCAGGGGATGAATTGAAAATAGTGTCATGCTGCTACGAACATCAGCGGTCCCTTTGTAACTTGGTGAGTATATGTGTATCATATTAAGAGGTCTATTAGTCCATATATTGAGCTGCAGAATTCGATGGTATACACCATATCAATAATCATACTAATATCGTGATCTTGGGATGATACTGAGAAATCATAAGTTGTATATGGATCCGACTGTAACATAGTATAATATCTGCTCATAGTGGTGGTCGTATAATGAGTGAGGGATACTTCAAACTGAAAGTCTACATCTGATGTTAATGATAGCTGTTGTAGACTCTATAAGAAAGATGTATAGAAAAACCCTTCATTGAGGCCCATTGGGTAGTGTGTGTTGAGTAGATAAATCCATCTCGCCTCACACTGTAAAAATGTATTATCCCAATTGCCTTTTCTAATGTGTGTTGCAATATGGTCAATTCCCTGGAAAGTAAGGGTATTGCTGTCTCCGTCATGTAAATTGTGTACATGTCTGGAGATTGGGGTATCCTGATTGTAAACCACCTGAAGAAAGTGTGGCTGATAAATATGTTAATAATATTATAGAATTTCATAGTTAGAAAAATTACTGACTAAAGACACAAAAAAGTGGTTGGATCTAACATATTTAGAGAAATACAAGAGCTGTGGAAGAATTAAGAATCTCAAAAAATCCATCTTTAGATTTAGAAGGTGAAGAATGAATGTCATTGAAATACAATTTTAAGCGCATATTAAATAAATCTTATTTGTTATAAATAGAATGTTTATTATAGATTAATTATATATCTAGTGATTAAGTGCAAATAGAATTTACCTTCTGTAGTTTATCTCATGCTACTCAATATATGTGTGTACCATTATACTAATACATTTACACAGAGCTGCCTGAATCTCCTTGTTTCTCAGAGTATAGATGATGGGATTGAATAACGGGGTGGCCGCTAGAGAGGGGACAAACCAGGGGATCCTGCCTGCTGGACCTGCTCCTACGCGTTTCGGCACACAGCCTTCTACTGGGTCACATTACCATGCTCTAACATCCCTCCTTGTTCCCCCCTGAATGTACCGACCACACTGTACCTGACCATAGGTGATGTATCACTCTCTCTAGCTATAGGCTTATATGTGCTTTGCAGGCTTTAATCTGTGTATCTCTGCTGTCACTTACCTGCTACTTTTTGTCGCCTCAGACAAACCCTACACTGCAGGGGTTAGTAGGCATATCTGACCTTTTGCAGATGATTACATAGCCCTAGCCGTGACTATTTAGTCTGTTGGGTGTCACACCAGGTTTATTTTGTCAGGTGTTTCAGAATACTATCTGAGTGTATTTTGGGCATCTTCTTTGAGGGAGTTGTTTAGCTTTGTAATGAACAGGGGATCCATGCTGTATTTTAAACATTTCTGTGCTTTGTTTTAACTATTTTTGTTCTGTGACTATACATTAATAAACCATATGTGATTTGTACTGATACAAATACTAGAGTGCTCTATTTAGGGCCTTTTTCTCTCTCTCAATCTATTATACTGCCCTTATAGCACCACCGACACATCACTGTAGTTTGGATTTTTCCAGTGTCGGTATTTAGCTGTGTTTACATGTCTTGTGGATGCGGGGTCCTCTCTTTCTCTCTTGCATATATATAGATAGATAGATATATATATAGTATATATATATATATATATATATATATATATATTGCTAAAAAACAGATTAGGGATAGGGACAGAAAATCAGAAAACATGTTACATACAATACACATAGTAGATGAGGTTAAAAGAAAACAATACATCCATCACGTTCAACCTATGGAATATATAGACGACAGATACAGGACTTATATATTTGAAGTTACAGTATTTTGATCCAAAGGAAGTCAAACAAAGAACCGCAATGAAAATCATCCACTGATGTCTCATAAGTAAAAAATAAAGTAATTTCTGACTGTAAAGAAGCGTGCCTAGCCTGAATGGGCGGCACAGCACATGACCGGGGGGCTCGGCCTCCCCGAACCGGATTGGCCGCAAAGGCGGCCGGGGGAGGGGCATCAGCATTAAAGCGGGCAGCCAGGAGGGAGGTCCGGCCTCTTGCTCCTGGCTGGCCAAGGATTCGGACGTCAATCTCCTCCACTGCAAATTAAATTAAGGTAAGACCCCGAAAGGGGGGTCAATCCTGGGCACTCTCCCCTCCTGTATAGCCGCGATTTTGAATCGGCGTTGAGGGGGGAGGCGGGATGCAGGGAGGAGAGGGAACCGTCCCCATCCTCATCGGCGGCGTGCAGCATGGGGCTGGGGAGGTCCGGCCTGAGCCTGCGCGGTTGTCGCAGGAGGAGCGTGGTAGCATATGCTTACTGTCGCATGGCTGCCCCCGTCCTCCAGCAGGAACGGAGCGCCGGAGGGGGAGGGGGGGAGGGAACAGGGTTCTCGACAGGGTCACTCCCACAGGGCACGCGCCACGGCCCCACGTGGCACTGCGTCCTGCTAGGGGTAGCGGTGACGCGGGCAGGAGCGGGGGGGTGAAGGGGGTGAAGCGCCAGGTTCCGCTCCCACGTGGCGCCGCGTCCTGCTAAGAGCACGCGGTGGTAGTGGTCACGCGGGGGGGCAGGACAAGGGGGGCCGATGAAGGAGGAGAGGCGCCGGGACCCCTGCCCCCATGTGGCATCCACCGTGGAGCTCCGCCTGTCCTTGCCTGCACACAGTGCTGCTGATTCCCTGCAGTCACCGGCAGCCAGCCGCTCGCTCCCGCAGCCGTGCAGTCTCCCCCTCCTCCCCCTAAGCGCGCTACCACCAGGAGGTAAAGATGACAGTGAAAGACCTGGCGACGTGCCCACGTGGCGCTCGGGGGGATACTACCCCCTTCATTACGCACCCCCTCTTCGTTGCGCACCCCCCCTCTTGTGGCGCAGTTTACCCTGGCTATTCAACGGCGCCGGGCAGAAGGGCCCACGGGAGAGGGGCCGACATTGGGGGCTTGGCTGGACAGGGGGGTGGACATTGGGGGGCAAGAAGGCCCACGGAGGGGGGCATTGGAGGCAAGAAGGTGCACGGGGGGGGACATTGGGAGCAAGAGGGCCCACCAGGGGGGGGGGGGGGGGAGGACATTGGAGGCAAGAAGGCCACGGGGGGGACACATTGGGGCAAGAGGGCCCGCTGGGGGCTTAAGGCCCTCGGTGGGGGGAATTGTGGTATGGATGCGGTTAGTTCAGCAGGTGTTATGAGATGGTAGGGTTATACAGTACATCAGTAGCAAGATGGTAGAATAGATATACAGATATGCGGGGGTGATATTAGACATAGGTTATATACGGGAATTTGGGCATAGATAGGTATATATAAGGAAGGATACGCGCACATAGATATAGATACACACGCATATAAGTATGTATATATATATATGTTTATATTGGTATATACGTAAGTATAATAAAAAAAACAAAAAAAAAACGTGTAATCTTGTTATTACAGCAGTCGCGCAGGAAGGCAAAGCACCGGCACGCAGTGCTTTTGGGAATGTCTTTACAGGCCAATCCACTTGTGGGATATGTTGGGATATGATGTGATATGTTGGGATATATGGAGATATTCTTCTCTGTCACTGCCACTGAATATTATCATACACTGCAACCAGATTTCCCTCTTACAAACACTGTATATAATATTGGGTCGCTGTATTTCTGCCATAGCCGATGAAGGACCCTGAGAAGTAAGAAAGCTTGTAACATTTCAACTACTTGTTGGTCCAATTAAATGTATCATAACACTGTCTCCCTCTCCTTCCTTTGTTACTACATGGAAGAAAGGACCAAAGCGCCTCCCCACCTTTCTTTGCTCACTGAATCTTATTGGAAATATGGAAAATTCTGAGTTATAACAGGACATGTTGGGTTATCTTTAGGAACCATAGGACTGTACAGTAGCAGCCAACTGGAAAAGGGATTATCACCCAGTTTGGTTTAATCTGACAGCGGAGAAATGAACTGCATGCATCAATCTATGGAATAATTTAACATGGGCACTGGTTGGTTTTCTTTACAGTAATATTCTTTATATTGAAGTTGCGTTTTGGGCTGTGATAGGTTCGATTTTGATGTACATGCCCTGTACCACATCTGTAACTCTCAGGACATATATCAGGGCTGGAAATTGTTTCCTTAGTGTAATTATACGTCACCTACATTATGTATCATTTCCCCAATCACCTGCTGATAATACTGTATGAAAACTTTCCAAATACAGAGTATATACAAATACAGCACATGGTTAATAACCTTTTGCTGGAAAAATACGTGATGGGATATTTTCTACAGCAAATCTGTTGCAGTTTTTTTTGCACAAGTTTTGCTCTAGTTTTGAAGCCTGGATAAGTAATTAATGTCCAAGAGAATAATCTCTGGATGCACCGCAAGGGATAAAACTGGGACAACAAAAAATACTGTCCCATTTTTACTACCCACAATAAAATACTATTATTCAGCCGATCCTAAGTTCCCTACATATTACATGCTGGGGTAATATTTCTTCTGTGCTTCTCACATAGATGCAAAAAGAAAAGCATTACTATTAATTATAATAATACATTATCCTGAGACATCAAGCATTGACGAACTACAGTATGTAGCATTGTTACTCCCTCATATATGAGTACTTACCCCCCCAGCTCTGAAACGGAATACTTTACTCTACTTACTATTGGTCTTTTATTCCATTTCCAGATAGAGTTTTATTTTGCTCCATGTCCTGGAAATAATATTTCTCAGCAACAAACGTTCCGATTTGAAATACAGATGTTAGTAGGAAGAGGAGTTTGTCAGTAATATGGTTTTTCTACCCAATTGCAGTGCGGCCTTTCTCAGTATGATCTTCTGTATTATGACTGTGCTGCTTCTCTGACCTTTTATACATGCTCACAATAGGGAGGGGAGTCTTTGTGGAGTTGGAACATTTTGGAGAATTCCACAAAGACTCATTAGGAAGTAGTTTCTGGTGAATAGCAAACGTGTTCATGTGGCAATGGGATAAATGAAACAGATACAGTATGTACAGTAGACACCCTATGAATAAAACACAAGAAACATAATATCCATAGGTGCAAATGTTAAACCTTAATGGGTTGACCATGTTGATGGCAACTGGCCACATGGGTTTCAAAGTGGTTTAGATAATAATAAGTTCAACATATTTCAGTATGCATTTGTATCACCTTTTGTAAGTCGACTTGTCTTATCTTGGCTGTGTCTATCTTGACCATGATATACAGTACATAGGCAAGTTCATCATAAGGCCAACCTGGCTATAACAATTGGCCTATCCATTCTGACTATTACTAATAATTTAGTTTAAATTAGATTTTCCTGAATATTTTCCAGTAGTAAACCTTCATGTAGCTTCCCCACTGTTGATGTCAGGCATACAGGTCTGTTATTTTCTGGTTGTCATCTAGCTCACTTTTAAATATAGGCACCACGTCTGCTTTATGCTAATCTTGTTGTACTGAGCCTGTGGAAATTGAGGCATTGAAGATTTAATTTAATGGTTTGGCTATTACTGTACTTACTTATTATTTACTTATTTATAAAATGTTTTACCAAGAAGTAATACATTGAGAGTTACCTCTTGTTTTCAAGTATGTCTTGGGCACAGACTTATGATGGCAGATACATGGTTACAAATACATAGTTACATTAAGTGAGCTAGGTTATACATTATATACAAGACATTGCATGCACGGTAAGAGATAATATATGTTATAGGCATATGTAACAGTTACAGACCAGATTAAAATGTTAGACAGCTTTAGTTTTGAAACAACTTCGACTGGTGGCGGCTGTGAGAGTTTCAGGTAGATTGTTCCAGTTTTGGGGTGCACAATACGAGAAGGAGGAGTGGCTGCATACTTTGTTGAAGCTTGGGAGCATGAACCGTCTTAACAGAACATAACTTAACTCTTTAAGAACAGATACTCTTGGATGTATGCCATTGGGACCAAGTGCCTTATTTACTTACATTTTATCAATCCGCCTATGAACTTCTTCCATAGTTAACCAATTGTTCGTTAATATACAGTAGAGGTTGTGTAAATACAGAAGCAAATAATAAGTTTAATACCTCTGCTTTTTCCTAATCTCCAATAATTTGCCATCCTATCTCACACTGAGTGAAAGTGTGAGTGAGAATATTTCATTTTTTATTTTATATTTGTTAATAATGTACTTTAATAACTTTTTAAGGTTGATCTTATTTTCTATTGAAATCCTTTTTTCATTGTCAATTTTTGCTTATTTGATTGCCCTTTGCAATTTTTTTTACTTTCTTTGTAATTCTTATACTGTATGTAGTCTCGCCCCTTCTGACTTTTCCATTTCCTCCTCTACCTGTTTTTTTAGCCACATTGATTTAGACTTGTTTAATTTATATTTATCACCCAAGGGTATGCACTGATAAGTTTTAAAGACTGCCCATTTATCTTCAACATTTTTACCTTCATCCCAACATCAAAACATCATCCCAATTTATTCATTGTAGAAAATCTTTGTTGAACCCAAGTAATATGTTTTTTGATCATTTATTTCAAATGAGACCATGTTATCATCACTGTTATCCACATGTTCCAGGACTTCAGTATTTTTTATGACGTGCATTGTTTGATATTACCAAATCTAGTATTGCCCCTCTCCTGGTTTGTTCCTCACTAATTTGGGTCATGTAATTGTCTGTGGGCACACCCAAAAACCTTTCCCCTTTTGTTGTAATGCTAATCTTATTGCTCCAGTCTATGTCTGGATAATTAAATTCACCCATTACCTCGTTTTGATGCCTTCTCTATTTGCCAAAGTCTTATGGCTTCATCTATCTCACTGATATTTTGTGGTTTATAGCATATACCTACAAACATTTTCTGTGTACTTTTACCTTTACTGCTAATTCTTATCCACAGGATCTCTACATTTTCATCATTCCCTTCATGAACATCTTCACTTATAATAGGTTTTAGACCCTGTTCAACATGAAACCCAACTCCCCTCTTCTATTTGTTCGATCCTTCCGAAAAAGGCAGTAACTCTCTAAATTAATTGCCCAGTCATGAGTTTCATTCCACCATGTTTCAGTAATGACTATGATATCATACATCTCCCTTGTAGCTATTAATTCAAGCGCCCGCATTTTATCTGTCAGGCTTTTTGCATTAGCAAGAATGCATTTAAGTTTTTTCAGTCTGTACTATTCTGTTCCGTCCAGAGGACACTCAATTAACATAAACAAGGTCCTATCTCTACTGTATATGGTGGTGACTCCATTCTTCAACCCATCATATAAAGCCTGAGGAACCTGGAGATCGGGGCTGCTATAAGGAGGTTTCAAAATAAAATAGATTTCTGGCATGAAAGGAAAGGGAGGCAACCTAACCTATGGATCTCTTTGAACTGTAAATATGGTAAATCGAATGATATTGAATTTGTGTAGGGGCCTCTGGAGTAGACACAGCTTAATTTGATGACAGGAAGGACCTTCTACTGATAATATTGGATTTTGAGTATCCTGCCTACTCAATGGAAAGGTGCACTGTATAGTTAGATGATAAGAAAGCTACTGAATATACTGTTTGGTGAAATTGGCACCTGTACAGATTTAGAAGGGGTTATTGCTCTCACTGGTGCATTATGGAAGAGCCAGAAAATTAATAAAGGGGAGGGATAATCTGATTTATGAGGAGAGGCTACTTAAATTAGATGTGTTTACATTAGAAAAGAGGCGTCTAAGAGGGTATATGATAACTGTGTACAAATATATTCAGGGACAATACAAAAGAATAATTCATCCAAAGGGCAGTACAAATGATTCAGGGGCATCCCTTAAGGTTGGAGAGAAGGAGATTTCAACAGCAACCAAGAAAAGGGGTCTTTATAGTAAGGGCAGTTACAATGTGGAATTCATTACCCATGGTGACTGTGTTGGCAGATACAATAGATTTGTTCAACAAATGATTGGACATTTTTTTAGAAAGGAAAGGTATACAGGGATATATTGTATTGTATGTCTTTATTTGTATAGCGCCATTAATGTACATTGCGCTTCACAGTAGTAATACATGTGACAATCATATAAATAACAAATAATATAAATAACAGGTCATGGGAATAAGTGCTTCAGACATAAACTTAACATTTAGGAAGTAGACCTACACATTTCTCTCTTTCAACTACACCTCAAGACCTCATTGACTACTTTAATTCAAAGGCAGATCTAATTGATCAAGAGATCCCCCTTGCATCTCAAACAACTACTTCCTGACACCCCTCGCTACACCTTGTACGCATTCTTACCTGTCACAGATCATACTGTATATTTATGGAGCTATGAATAAAGTATTGCAATGGGCTGTTTGTCTGTGGTTTCTCCCCGATAGTCTCCTATATGAATTCTAGCAAGAGTTCAAGCAAGATGAAAAAACGCACACCCCAACATTGTGGAATGGTCACTTTGGAGCATTATATATTTTGTATTCATTTTGAAACAGAGTTTTTGGAATGACTGCTGCCCATCCTATACAAACTCTCCATTCCAACAGCTACACTGGCGACACACTTTATTCGAGCTCGGCTAGTCCCACGAATTCGGGTATACCCGGGTGTATTGAGGTTTGTGACTGTTTTCTGCCCGAGTGCATTGGGTTATTTTCCAGGCAGGGATTGAAGCATTTTATTCCCGCTGGCTGCAATACTGCACAGTATATATATATATACTGCATTACAATTCATGAATTTATGCCATCTGGTAGACACGCAAAGCATTGCAGCCTATTAAATCCTAATCATTATCATTTAACAGATCAGCCACCCGTCAGCCAGGCATGAACCCAGGCTGGGAAGGCAAACGCAACGGGGCTTGTCAGAGGTGAGGAGCGGCGCATTCCAGGTATCTGCCAGGTACATACTGGGTATTTGCTCGAATAAAGTGTGTCGGTGCAGTAACACCTTGATAAAAATCATTTTTATATCCTGTCTCCAATGTGCTCTCTGCTGTACATTTTCCAGCAATTCCAACAGCTATCACCATAGAAGGACAACTGTTTGATTAGAAATAACATTTGTTTTAATGTGTCTCACATGTGCTAATTGAGCTGTCTGGGTAGAATTTCATTCAGTCAGGTGATTTGTTAGACATATATAGCTAGAGACAGACTGGGGGAGCAGCCTATACTGTATGTAAAGCAGCCCATCTTTAAAGTTGCCCTTTTTAAGTGGAAAGCAGTGTGGAATTTAACAGAGCGTCCAACAGGAGTTAAACAAGTGGACAACAGAACACCTAGTGATCCTAAATCCTGGATTTTAACTATGCTGGAAAGGAGGAAATGTTCTATCCCAGACCAAACATCTTAACACTAAACTATTGCTGCAATGCCACCTCTACTATTAATATTTGCTCTGACCACGCTTCTTTTCAAAAGACACATTTCTTTCTACCAGACTCATTAGGTCTCTAATGATATTTATTCTGGATCCAGGCTCACTTGTAGCAGGTGTGAAGATCCATGTAGCTTAACTCATCCCCTTTTTGAAGCACACAAAGTCTTTCAATTTTCTTCAACTTTATTGAGTGGGGTTAAAAGAAAAATAAAAGTACTTGCATGGGGAAATGCTTCTCTGAGGGGAAGTATCCTTTTTGAGATAAAGTGGCTTTGTTATCAGGGGAAGGGAAAAAGGAATCCCTTTCTAAGGCAGTAGTGGAAGATGTGTCTACTCACTTTGGCTGCTGATGGTAAGAGAGAGCACACTTTCCTTTCCAGACAGGAACAAGCCAAGGGGCATAACAATATACAGAGAAGGGCAGGGGAAGAGGGCTAAACCAATCTCAACTATGTGCATTGGGAGGTCACCAGGGCAACTGACTAGTTGCATGTGAAAAAGTAATATTGTAACAATTATGTTGCAACTTACACAGCAGCACTGGTGCTTGGAACAGGGGAAAATGCATCTTTCCCTGGGGAGAGCTGGCAGCCTGAGAGCAGAAAAAGTGCATGGAAAATAAACAATCATGTTCCAGGACACTATTCATATATCTCCATCTCTCCTTCCTCCGGCACTTCGCAGTTCACATGAACTCCTTTCCTACCTGCGCCCTCTGACACTACAGCTATACCTCCTGCACTAAAACACACTCCTAAAAATCATCCTCACTCATTATTTCTTTCCATGCTTCTCCTTCTTGCTTCTGGGAATATCTCTCACAATCCTGCTCCCTGTATTATTTCTACATGCTCTCATCTTCACCTCCCACATGCAGCTTCTACTCCTTCAGGTGTCATCCTCTCTAACCTCATACCCATTCCCTGTCAGCCACTCTCCTCTCTCCCTTTCTCCTGTGCCCTTTGGAATGCTCGCTTCCTGTCCAACAAGTTTCTCTCTGTGCATGACTTCTTTTTCTCTCACTCTCTGCTTCAATTTGCTATAACAGAGACTTGACTCATTCAGTCTGACTGCATTGGAAACTGCCCTCTCTTATGGTGGCTTTTCATTCTCCAACACTCCATGCACTAATGGCAGGGGTGGAGGTGTAGGGCTCCTCCTCTCCTCTATCTGCCATTACCAAACCCTTCCTATTCCTGCCTCTCTTCTTTTCCCTCCTTTGAGGTTCACACTCTCCAGCTTTTCTCTTCTCTCCCTGTCCACGTGGTGGTCACCTATCGCCTACCTCTACTCATCCCATACTGTCTTTCTCTCTCACTTTGAATCCTGGCTCTCTCTTTTTCTCTCCTGTTCTTCTCTATGGGGACTTCAACTGCCATATTGATGACCCCTCTCTCCCTTGGGCTTCCCAGTTTCTCACTCTAACCTCTTGCTTTGGCCTTCAACAGTGGACTGCAGTCAGCACCCACAAGGATGTCCACTGCCTAGACCTGTTTTTCACTAAAAACTTTTCTCTCTCTGATTTCTCCATTTCCCCCTTTCCTCTCTCTGACCATAACCTCATCTAATTTTCACTCTCTCACTTCTCTTCTTCTCCATCAAAACCCCGTTTCTTCAGAGACCTGTGCTCTATTAACCTACCAGCTTTTGATTTAACATTTTGCTCCTCCCTCTCCTCTTTCAGCTCTCCTGCAGACCCTGACATCCTGGTCAGGAACAACCTTGCCCTATCCTCCTCTGTTGATCTACGTGCCCAGCTTTCTCTTTGCTGTTCTTGCCCTACTTGCCCTGCTTTCTCTCTGCCATTCTTGATGCATCTAGGCCTATATATGTGACATTTCCCTTAAAATGTAAATATGTTGTCCATGTACCAATCTCCATGTTTGTCTCTATATCTGAAACTCTGAACATGTTCAACAATAATGTTAATGTCACTATCACAATTATTCTTACAATGTATTCTCATAATAGACTATACATCATTGTACTAAATAAAATAGACATTATAAGAGTAAGTCGTACAAACGTAAATGGAAACATAGTATAAGGAGAGTCACTGTCACAAGGCGTATAGACAATGACATATAATAGAATTACATGGAAGTTCATATGGTAATGTATAACCTTGTGCTTGTTAATAAGAAAAGAAAATTGGTAACTGAAGAGTCATTAGGTATGTTAGAGAGACAGCTGGAAAAGTACTACATACATTATGTAACTCAGATTCAGAAGAGGGTGAGCTAGCATTGGTCGAATTACTAATACAAGTCATCCATGGGAAAGTATGAGAGTAAGTAAGAAAGGTCAACATACAGTATATGTTTGTATGTATATGTTTATTTATATAGTGACACCAATGTACACAACACTTTACAGAGTTACAAAAGAGAAAATACTTGGAGATAATATTCAAAATGACACACTTGATTTAAACAGCAAGTTAACCGAAAGGAATCATTGAGTCCATGCCCCCAGTACTTACAATCTAAAATGATAAATGGTATACTTAAAGAATAACAACTGAGAAAATGCATTTGAGAACATATTTGAGGGGACAAGTCAGTGCATGAATTGTCTCAGGGTCAAATTAACAAGTGACTTTAGTGAGGAGGTGATATTTCAGGCATGATATGAAAAGGGGGTGAGGGGTGATAAATTGGTAAATTTTTGGGAAGGGAGGAAATTCCATAATTAGAGAGCCAATAGTGAAAAAGGTTTGATATGTGAGAGTACAGAAGAGACAAATGGAGCAAAGAGGAGACGGCTTTCAGCAGAGTAAAAGGGATGAGAGGGAGCACAGTAGCTGGATATGAGACATGCACTAGAACATGGGTTAGGAGAATATAGATCAGAAAAAGAATGTTATAGTCAAAGCAAAGTTTAATGGGAAGACATTGGAGGGATTTCAGTAGGAGAGGGGCAGAGATAGATCTAGATCAAAGAGATCACCCTCACAGCAGCATTTTGAGTAGATTTTAGCGTTTGAAGTTGGGAAACAGAAGGGCCAGAGAGAAGATGGTTTCAATAGTCCTAGTTTAGAGTATGCAGAAAAAAATCTGGGTGCAAATTTCATCAAGGGACATGGAAAAGAATAATAATAATAATTATAATTAGAATGATAATAATCATAATAGTGCAACACAGTATACACAATGTAAATACGAATGGGAGATTCTGTGAATTTTCCATTCACATGTTCCACATTTAAATCAAGCAGTGGGGTTATATAGAGTAACCAACTCAGAAAGACATCTAGATAGCCTCTTCATACATCCACAGCGAATTCCATGGGGATCAAAAGAGAAGGGGGAGGGGAATCCCACATAGAAAAGACAAAGTAAATACTGTATAGTGAAGATTGCTTTATATATCAAAAACACAAAGTAATGCACTTACATAGGCAACTTTGAGGTAGACATTGAGACCACTCTGGGTCAAAGCACTGGAACTGGACAGCAGCACTTCCAAACAGCACTTGATCCTGCTAAATGGCCGCTAAGCAGTAGATGAAATCACAGGGTTGATTAATCTGGAACTGAATCTCCACCAGAAGCAAACACATGCCCTCTCAATGTTGGATGCTCAGCAAGACTCCACCCTACGCGTTTTGTTCACACATTCACTTCCTCAGGGGATTTTCAATTGTGTGGTGGTGTCTCCCTTCCTTTTAAATGGCCCTCTGCCATCCGCAGGTGCATTATGTCGCGTCATCAATGACGTCACAACGTTCTCCAGAGTTTGGTTCGTCATCCGCCTAATCTGACGTTCATGACGTCACAACGTGATCCATCTGGGATCGCATTGCAGCATAGTAAATGTTTATACCGGCAGTCAGGGCAATGCTCACTTGCCACTGTGTCACCAATGAGAGTAGAACTAAGATGTACATAACTGGCAACACTCACTTGTCACTGCACCACCAATGAGAGTGCAGCTTTCCGTATTTACAAAATCCATACAGAGAGATACCATACAGAATGTATTTTTAAATATGCAAATAACTAAAGCCTCAGTTTTATACATACAGTAATAGCTTTTAAGGCCTCGGCCAGGGTGACGCTGAGCGGGCGGGCACGCTCACGTGGTGCGATGAAACACATTGAGGCAATGTGTGTGGCCAGCATGAGCAAGCGCCTGCGCCTGCTCGGCGCTTAGCTGCTTGCCGAAGCAAGCAAATTTGAATTTGCTTCCCACAAGCACGTCACGTGAGCAGTTCGCCCAATGAGGGCGAACCAACTCCCTGACGTCATGTCCATGCCCCCAGACACGCGCGCACATACAGTAGCCGGCCACAAATCACCCGGCCGAACTGGGCGCATGACGTCACGTCACACAAGCACCAGCGTGCCCACTTCCTGACTGGCCACAGCCTAAAACAGTAATGAATCACAAACTTTAATAAATAAGACCCACTTTCATAGATTTAATGAAGCAACTAGTATTTTTTGTCCTAGTTGTTTTAAAATTGTTTCAAAATATAAATAATGCTTACCAAAAAAGAATAAACATAGTGAAATGTAATAAACTTAAATAAAGTCATTTTAGAAGCTTATTAGCCAAAACTTATCAAAGCGAGTCACATAAAACTAAATGTTACCCAAACTTTAATTGATAATCAAATCTAATTCAAATGTATTAATAACAAGGAAGAGAAAGAAGGAAGAAAAAGGACACGAATATAAGATTAATATGAAAAACGAATTATTCTGAAAAAATATTAATGATCCGAGTAGTTTTAAACCAAAAAGGCATTTATGTCAAAATCAACATTTAGGCCTTTTGGAAGCAAAGTACAGTACATAGACAATATATCCAAAATGATTCTCTTCTTGATAGAGCCAATGTTCTATTCCCACCCTCCAGTGGGCAGACCCCTGCTCTATTCCCATATATTTAAGACCAGAGGGATCTGAATGATGATGTTTCTTGAAATGTAAAGACACATTATGGGTTTCTAACCCTAAACCGATATTAAGTATATGTTCCAAAGTTCTGACCATGAGTTGGCGAATGGTACGTTCCCCATACTGATATCCATAGGGCAGGCAAGAACATATGCTACAAATGAGCTTCTCCAGTTAATAAAGCTCTTAATTTTGGATGTGACTTTAGATACATTGGAAATAAATGAATCTGTCTTCTGTACACCAAATTTTCAAGCTTTACACTTGTCACACTTGAAAAATCCATTCGGTTTATTTGGTAACCATATTCTATCTTGAATAACTTCCTGTTTTCTAAGGGCAAATGATTGTTTTTTTAATAATTGTTATGTTTTGTATTTCTGTTTAAAGTTTTGAGTTAATTGCTATGTATTTGAAGGGCTTATTTTTATTAAATGTTTGTATTGTTTAGGCGTTTGATTTCTTTTATTGATGTGATTTTTAGGTTTTTTAGTTCTTTTATTCTTCTGGTGTTAAGGCGTTTGATTTCTTTTATTCTTCTGGTGGTTAGGCTTTTTATTTATTTTGTTCTTCTAGTGTTTAGGCGTTTGATTTATTTTCTTCTTCTGGTGTTTAGGTGTTTGGGTATTTCTTTTATTGTTGTGTCTTTTTGGTGCTGTTGTTTTTTTTTAGGTTGCCCATTGACTGCTGTAGTGGCTTACCGTGCCCAAATTATATAGGCATGATCTACCACTGTGCCAATCAATTGGTAGAGGGTGGGGGTTGTTGGGGGTGGAGGATGTGGGTAGAAGGGTTGTTGTGTTTATTTTTGTTTCTTGGGGGTAGAGGGATTGGGTGAATGGGGTAGCAGCCCCAAGCGTGGTGTTTAGGCCTACTGGGGGGGCTCTTATGCCAGGTGACAGGAGGAAGGTCCAGGCGATGGTACAGTATGTGGCTTTGTGTGCAGGAATCCAAGGTGCAGTTTTAGAGTGGGGGTACTTGCGGTTACTGTCCTCAGGCAATGGATCTGCATATTGAGTGATTTTTCCTCTTCACAGGGTCCCTATAATTTTGTCTTTAGGCCCTATCATGGCCTATCACATTGGCCACATTGCTTCTCTTTGTCACAAAGTTCTCTGCTTGCTCATGGGATGTGAAGATATTTATACTTGTGTCTGGGAATATTTTCAGGGCTGCAGAATATGTCAGGGCAAATTTTCTTTGATGTTTAAAAAGAGTGGGGCAGACCCTTCTGAATTCCCTCCTTTTCTGTGAGACCATAAAGGAGTAATCCTGAAAGATCATGATCCATTTTTTTCATACAGTATGTCAATTGTTCAATTTCCATAAAAGCTTTTAGAACCTTCAGTTTATCATTGAAGTTCAGGATCTTTGCTATTATAAGTCTGGGTTTATTATTTCTGTCTTGTTTTGCAGGGCCCATAATGTGAGCTCTTTCAATTTGTATTGGGTATTAATCTGTGGGTTTTCCTAGTCACTTTTCACAGAAGCTGAATTTGCCTCAGGGATTTTGGTGCCCCGATAACTCTGATATTGTTGCGTCTGGACCTGTTTTTGAGGTCATCCAGTGTTTCCTCTAAGATTCTATATATATATTTTTTAGCATTTCTTCCACTGATTGCTGGGTCTCTGGCAGGTCATCTTCCAGAGGGCGAATTCTGGCTTCTGCCTCTTCAACTGTGGAAGTGTGTGCGGTAAGTTCGTTTTTCAAATCATATACTGATCTTTTTATTTTGAGTGTGTTTTGACATCCATGATATGGGAGTAATGCAATGGGTTGCAGATAGCCAAGTATCGGTCATAAGACATCACTGTGAGAAGAAAACATTCAGTAGTTAATGAAACAGAATTGAAGAAAAACTGTGTTATGCAGCTAGCAAGAGGGATGGTGGCTCCTTCTTCCAATATAACCTTCAGCATTTGAGGGACAATATTTGTGATGAGCAAGATGTCAGATAAAGATAAATGGCAGAGGAAAAAGTACATTGGGGAGTGGAGCTGCTGACTATTTGTCACTAACCCAATGATTAGGACGTTCCCAGTAACTGTTACAATGTAAACTATGAGTAACAATGAGAAGACTAATATCTTGAGGCCATGAAGATCTGAAAATCCCAAAAGCAGGAGGTCTCTGACTGCAGTCCAGTTGTCTTGACTCGTTGATTGATGAGGATAAAAGTTGGATCTCAAATGGATTGGCATCTTCCCTGTATCATTTCAAAGAGACAGAGTTCAGTGTAACACACATTACAGTACATTCAGAAATTCATATTTTAAGAATCTCTTAATCTGTCAATGAATTAGAAATCTTAACAGTAACAATGTGTCCATGGTTTAACAAGTTTGCATCTCTCATCATGTAGTGCAGAACTTTTGTAGATAAACCTGTATCTGTTATCTTTATCAGCTAATATTTATCACAACTTGCCACAACCAAGCACCATCTGTCACCATGCAATGTCTACTCCGTAAATGGATGTTTTTATTGAAATAGGCAATGTAAAAAAAATGGACCTGACCTATTCTTACTATTCCATAAAACATCTCCCATATCCAGTGACATACATAAATTCAGGGCCAATATCAATGGATTTACCTTGATAAAGTACTCCAGTACGAAACGCGTAGGTGCGTTCTTTTTGTCCTATTTTTTTCCCTGTATGTGTAGTTAGCATTAAATATAGTTTTTGTTTTATACTACTGCGGAGTGGCCTGGTTTGTTTTCCTGTCTGACATTGCAGGATGTCTGGAGCTGTGCTCTATCTACACCCATCGCTTTCCAATAAATGGACATACAAAAAAAAATGGATGACATGAAAAAAATGCAAAAAACCCTGTAAAAGTAAAATAACATAAATTTCTTTGGTTTACTTATCATGAACGACTCACGAATCCCGTTGAACCGGATGTGTCGAAGAAATAATCCAACAACAGGAACCAGGTAACCTTAAAAAAATAAACCATTACAATCCAAAAGTGTCTGTGTCTTCTTTCTTCTATTTGTAATCCATTCGGCAATAATCGGGTTTAAACCCTTCTGTATTAGGCCTTGTGAGCCGCTCCCTCCAAATTTGCATAATCACTAATTGGTCAAGATCACATTATAGTGGGCGTGTAATTTCAAACACTCGCGCGCGGGAGCATATGGGTATTTAAGGTACATCTATGGCTGTAGTATAGCACTCTTTGAAAAAGTCGCTCAGACGAAACGCGTCAGAGAATTGTTCTGTCATTTTAATTCAGGGCTTTTATGCCGCATTAAAGTTTTTTTGTTGCACGCCGCCGCCAGCCTGGTATTTTTCACTGCAGTGCTCCAACATCTCCCCCTTCCTCTTCACTTACCTGGTTTTCCATTGCTGGGACAGATGCACGCCAAAGAGAACAGTGGTGAGGTTTCCTTCTTCCCTGAACGAACAGCTCAACAGGCACAGGCTGAGACAGCCCCGTGAGTCTCTGCACTCCCTGCTCAAGGACCCGCTGGAAACACGTGACCCACCAGAGAAGGAACCGCCGGATGGGACAAGCACTCCGGTCAGGTTAGAGGTCTCTCTTTCCCTATAGCGGTTTACTCTATGTGCCTGAGCTTTACATTATACATGACTGTATACGAATTGATGCACTTAATGGGGGAACCTTCACACTGATCATGAATTACTAAAAACCACTGATCCCTTGAAGACTGTGATAACGGTCTTCAGCAAACATCAATTTGAAGCACCCTTTTAGGGTTTACTCCCTTACCAACCTATTTGTAATCCATAGCGGGGGTCTTCATCTGTATCTTCTCCATCTTCATCTATATCTTTTCCGTCTTCTTCCGGGTCTTCTTATCTTCATTGGCCATGCCCTGCTGTTCTTATTCTTTGGGAGGTCCTTCCTCCTCGGCGTCTGGCTTCAAAATGAGACGACATAGGCTTTTATAGCCCTATGACGTCACATTTTCGTTAAATGGTTCCCACGGCCCTGATTGAGCCGTGAAAACCATGTGATTTGGGGGGGATTTTTTTTTTGGATGACGTCATTTAAAGGAAATGACGCCAGCCAATCAGAATGGCTGAGCTTCAATTGCCTTTAAGATGACGTCAAAAAAAAACAAAGATGGCTGGCGACACATGGTACGGTTGCCAATCAGAGCGTGGGAACGAAATCCCAACTCTGATTGGCTCTGGTAGACCATGTGACAGAGACTTTGCTTCAGCCAATCAGAGTTGGGATTTCATTCCCACGCTCTGATTTGCTACTGTACCATGTGTTACCGACCATCTTTGTTTTGATGACGTCATCTTAAAGGCAATTGAAGCTCAGCCATTCTGATTGGCTGGCGTCATTGCCTTTAAATTACATCATCAAAAAAATAAAATTCCCCCCCCAAATCACATGTTTTTCACGGCCCAATAAGGGTCATGGGAACCATTTGATGAAAATGTGACGTTATACTGCTGCGGCCAGCTTAAGTCTTACATTTACGCGTAATTTTACGGGGCTTTTTTCTGCTGGCGCCGAACTTGGCCGCGCGCCAGCCGCGAGCAGACGTTTCTCCATTCAGCGCTAATGCGCTGAACAATGGGAAGCACCTGCGGCGCCAGGAAAAAAAACAAAACGCCCGCGTCTGCATGGGGTTTTAAATTACCCGCGGTGCAGGCCGCCAGAGAATTAGTTTAGCCGCGTGTGTAGGCCTATAAAAGCCTATGTTGTTTCATTTTGAAGCAAGACGCCGAGTAGGAAAGACCTCCCCTCCTAAGAAGAGAAGAAGGGTGTGGCGTAAGAAGACGGAGAAGACCCCAAAGAAGAAAAGAAGACCCCAACACTGACAAAAAGTATTACAAATAGAAGAAAGAAGACACAGACGTGGATTGGTAAGTAAACAAAAGAAAAGTTTATTATTTTAACTTTTACAGGTTTTTTGTATTTTTTATTCATGTGTATTTTTTTTAAATTCCATTTAATGCCCCTGAATTGATCTATGTCCCTATGGATATACATACATTCAGGGACACTGAATGGGTGTATTTTATGTGATTTTGGGATGTAAATGCATTGTTTATTATGCTCTTTTATTGCCCCTGTATGTTATGTATATACATACAGGGATAATACATGCTTGTTTTGCTAATGTTTATGTATCTCATGTATTTCTAATGTATTTAGAAGCTTTATTTATACATTTGTGTGTGTAATGTAATGTTAATTTAGTGACATGTTATTTTTAATGGCTTATTTCTGGTAGTTACATTTGAATGATGGTGGTTACGTTCAATTAGAATTATTTTGGCAATCGTTTGGCTTTAGGAATTGAATAGGAAATTGTATAATTGTATACAATTGTATTGTAATTGGTTTAGGAAATTGATTGATTGATGGTAAATTTCTTTATGTTGCTTACTTTCTATTTGATTTTGTGGATGGCATTGGTGGTTAGGGGACATTGTTCATAGTGTATTTTCTTTTGAAATTGATTTTGCATATTGTTACATGATGCACAGATTAATTGCATCATGTACACACTCAATGCAATTGTGTGACATTTGATATACATGTGTCTAGCTGCTGGTTTAATTGCAAGATGCAATGTGGTGATTTTCAGATTAAGATTTCATGTTTTTATTTATGCATGTTTTATGTGTTTCATAATGGGCAAATAATCTATTATCCATATCTGGATAATAGTTATTTGGCACATTATTGTACTTTATGTGTTGGGGGGGGGAGGGTGTGGGATTGATGTATTTAATGTATAGGTCAGTTTTATTTTTTTTACATACAGGGTTGGTTCCTTTTGATCTGCGGGAGACCTCTGGAGACCACCTGAGTCTCCTCAGGCTTTCCACGGGTACCAGGCTGGAGGTTTCCACGGGGGATACCTGCGGGGAAGAACCGGTGGCCCCATCGTGGGTGCCTGGAAAAGGTAAGTGTAATATGTATTTACTGTATTTATTGCAATTTCTATGTATTTAAAATAGGCAAATGCATTATTATCCATATGTGGATAATAGTAATTTTGCCTATTACCATATTGTATGTGTTAGGGGGGTGTATTTAGTTATAAATATTGTTTATTATTTTTGGAGGCACAACATTGGTACCGCAGGCCGCGGGGACCCCGGGACTCCCGCGGGGACCCCCGCACTCCTGTGGGGACCCCCGCTTGGTGAGCCAGGGACACCCGGACCCCCGCGGGGTCATCCGGGGACACCCGCACGATCCCTGGCCTCCCTCGGGGACCCTCGCGGGGTCAGCCGGGGACAACCGCCGGCCTGTTGTATGAGTTTTGTGCATGCAAAAATGTAAACAAATACATTTTTCTAAGTCCAGCTTTTTTATCACGTGCCTTGAGCTGGCGATATTTTTTGAACGCAACTTTCACGTACGATAACTTTGCGTAGCTTAGTGAATCCCGGAGAAGGGCAGAATTAAATGCAAACAGGTTATCGTACGAGCAAAGTTGGACTTTGAAAAATTTCCAGGAAAAAGTCACGTTAAGGGTGCAAAGTGCCTCTTTGCGTGGCTTAGTGAATCGTATTCGGCAGAACATCACTTTCTAGGAGCACTTTGCGCTCTTAAAATGACTTAACGGAGCTTAGTGCATAGCCCCCTTAGACTCTGGCTGGCAGGCTTTTCAGGTTTGAAATAGAAGCCGGTTGCTCTGCTATTCGTGCAAGAGCAACTTTGAAAAGCCCTACCGTGCACTTACTACAGGGAACGTAGAGAATGCAGGCTTATGACGCTTTGGCCAGGGTTTAACTAAATAACCAAGAAAATATTATTACTGAAGTATTTAAGTTTATGCTTATTACCATATATGTTTTGTCAACTGGATGTTGCATTGAGCTCCCCTGTCTTTTGCTGTATACATTTGCCACGCTCAGTAGCACTCATTTTGACATACTGTAAATATATATATGATGTGGTGGGTGTTGGGATTTGAGAGCACAACTAGATGTACATAACAGGCATCACTCACTTATCAATGCACCACAAACGAGAGCGCAGATATCTGTATTTACAGAATTATACAGAGATAGAGTACCATACAGAATGTGCTTTTAAATATACAAATAGCTAAACTAATAAGACCCACTTTCATAGGTTTAATGAGACGACTAGTATCTTTTGTCCTAGTTGTTTTAAAATTGGTTAAAAATATAAATAATGCTTACCAAAAACGAATAAAAATAGTCAAATGTAATAAACTTAAATAAAGTAATTTTAGATCTTTATTAACCAAAACTTCAAAGTGAGTCACATAAAACTAAATGTAACCCAAACCTTAAGTGATAATCAAATAAAATGTAAAATGTATTAATAACTAGCTGAGAGACCCGGCGCTGCCCGGGACCAAAACCTCCTGCTCTCTCCTCTCTCCACGTCCCTCTCCGCCTCCTCCCGCGCAGCTCCAGTCCTCCCCCCTTGCGCAGCGCTGGCCATTCCCCCCCCCCCTACACTGCTCCGGCAATTCCCCCCCCCCTACACAGCTCCGGGCGTGAGACACACACACAGCGAGACACACACGCACACACAGTGAGACGCACGTACGCGCACACACAAAGTGAGACACACGCACACACACACAGTCAGACACACACACACACAGCGAGACACACACACACACACACACACAGTGAGACGCACCTCACGCACACACACAAAACAGTGATACGCACGCGCACAAACACAGTGAGACGCACGCACAAGCACACACAGTGAGACGCACGCGCATACACACAGTGAGACGCACGCACACACACACAGTGAGACGCATGCACACACACACACACACAGTGAGATGCACGCACACACATAGTGCGACGCACGCAAGCACACACACACACAGTGAGACGCACACACACACAAACAGTGAGACGCACGCACGCACACACACTCACAGTGAGATGCACGCACACACACTGTGACACCCACACACTGCGACACACACACACTGTGACACACACACAGTGACACACACACTGTGACACACACACACTGTGACACACACACACTGTGACACACACACTGTGACACACACACACTGTGACACAAACACACTGTGACACACAAACACTGTGACACACACACACACACACTGTGACACACACACACACTGTGACACACACACACACACACACACTGTGACACACACACTGTGACACATAAACACACTGTGACATACACACACAGTGTCACACACACACTCTAACACACAGTGTCACACACAGTGTCACACACACACAGTGACCCACACACACACAGTGACAAACACACACACACACACACTGTGAGAGACACCCACACCCACGCGACACACACACACACACTGTGAGACACATGTCCTCGGGCACCAACAAGAACTGCAGTGAGGATGCCACAGGCACTCCCCTCCACCCCACCGTGGACACCAGCCCCCTCTGTCCATTCTCCGAGCTCCCACCGGTCCAGAAGGTGCCTCTCTCCAATCCGGGTGCTTCGCCCGGTCGGTCCCGGGGGTGGGGGGTGGAGCATGCAGTGCAGGCCACCATGCGACCCGGAGCATGCGCGAGCCGGCATCGGGAGGATGGTGAGTCGCCCGAGGAGTGGGAGCAGCCGCGGTCCTGGGCATGGGGCGCAGTCCGCCGGGCGCATGGTGCCCCGGAGCATGCGCGAGCTGGTGTCAGGAGGACAGTGAGCCGCCCGAGGAGCGGGAGCAGCCGCGCGTGCGTGCACCGCCAGGCCGCTGGACGGCTCGGAACACGCAGGTGACAGGGGGGCACTGGGGAAAGGGAGGAGGGACCGACACAGGGGGCAGTGGGGGGGAGTGACACCCGGGGGCAGGGGGGGCAGGGGGGGCAATATCCGGTGGGGGTGATACCAGGGGGCAGGGGGACTCAGCGGGAGATCAAACAGGATGGAGAAGATGAGAGTGGCCAGGCGGTGGTGCAAGGGTTGGGGTGATACCTGGGGGCAGGGGGACTCAGCGGGAGACAAAACAGAAGGGAGAGGTGCGAGGAGGAGGAGGGCCGGTCGAGTCCACAGAAGCAAGCCAATGAGAGGGGGGGCGGGCCACGGAGCAATCTGATTGGCCAGAGGCTGAGTGACAGACCAATCAGATTGCCCCTAGACACAGGGACATACAACGATTTCAAAAATATAGATATAGACAAGGAAGAAAGAAGGAAGAAAAAGGAAATAAATATAAGATTACTATGAGAAACTAATTACTGCTCACCCTGTTATAACGCAATCCGTTACAATGCGAATCCGCTTCTAACGTGATGCAAGCGTGGCTCCCAATTTTCATATTTATAAATACTTAACAACACGATTATTGGTATCTTAAATACTTTATTGTACAATGCATAAAATTGTACATTATTTCTAATGCTATCTGCTTATAACGTGATTGATTCTTTGGACCCCAAGCATAGCGTTATAAGGGGACTGAGCTGTATTTTAAAAAATATTAATGATCCAAGTAGTTTTAAACCAAAAAGGCATTTATGTCAAAATCAACATTTAGGTCTTTTGGATGCAAAGTGCATAGTCGATATATCCAAAAGAATTCTCTTCTAGATAGATACAATGTTCTATTACCCCCCTCCAGTGGGCAGACCCCTGCTCTATTCCCATATATTTAAGACCAGAGGGATCTGAATGATGATGTTTCTTGAAATGTAAAGACACATTATGGGTTTATAACCTAAACCGATGTTAAGTATATGTTCCCAAGTTCTGACCATGAGTTGGCGAATGGTACGTTCCCCATACTGATATCCATAGGGCAGGCAAGGACATATGCTACAAATGAGCTTTTACAGTTAATAAAGCTCTTAATTTTGGATGTGACTTTAGATACATTGGAAATAAATGAATCAGTCTTCTCTACACCAGCTTTACACTTGTCACACTTGAAAAACATATTCGGTTTATTTGGTAACCATATTCCATCTTGAATTACTTCCTGTTTTCTAATGACAAATGGTTGTTTTTTTAATAAATGTTAAGTTTTTGTATTTCTGTTTAAAGTTTTGAGTTAATTGTTTTGTATTTGTAGGGCATATTTTTATTAAATGTTTGTATTATTTAGGCGTTTGATTTCTTTTATTGATGTGTTTTTTGGGCTTTTTAGTTCTTTTATTCTTCTTGTGTTTAGGCGTTAGATTAATTTTATTATTCTGTTGTTTAGGCTTTTGACTTCTTTTATTCTTCTGGTGTTGAGGCGTTTGATTTATTTTATTCTTCTGGTGTTTAGTCTTTTGATTTATTTTACGCTTCTAGTGTTTAGGTGTTTGGGTATTTCTTTTATTGTTGTGTCTTTTTGGTGCTGTTGTTTTTTTTTGGTTGCCCATTGACTGCTATAGTGGCTTATCATGCCCATATTATATGGACATGATGTGCAGTGCCAATCAATTGGTAGTGGGTGGGGATAGTTGACCAGGGATGGGTGGTTAGGCCTCCCAGCTGGTGGTGGGGGTGGGGGTGGGAGGTGGGGGTGGGGGTTACCCCCTTAATTACTTTAGTGGTTACTAACCGCTAAGGTGATTAATGGGTATGGGGCAATTCAATTTATTTTTTATTGTTGTGTTCCAGCCAACAGAGGACATGGACGCGGAGGATTGTGATGAGGAAAACCACCATCGTAGCAGGGGTAAGTAGAAGTTTTATTTACTTCATGCTGGCTGGATAATATTTTATTTTAAATGGGCAAATGCACTATTATCCATATCTGGATAATAGCAAGTTTGCCCATTATTGTACTGTAATACTATGGTTTTGGGGGTAGAGGGGGTGCCCATTCATTCCCAATTTGGTTATCTTTGCTCCCATTGTGGGCATAGGTAACCACACTGGCAATAATTGGGTGTATGTAAGGATCCATGATGGTCGGTGTCATGCTCTCCGCGGTTCTCACCCACCTGTCTTCCTGTGCTCACCCACCTGTCACCCCTTCTTCCTGTGGCACCTCCCGCGGTGCTGCAGGTGTTGTCTGTCGGCATTGGTTCGTGTGCGGACCCTGCGCTAGGGGAAGTACTGGTCCCACTGGTCCTGCCTCCAGGCTGTCAGCGGCATGCACTGTGCACACGCTATATGCAGACCGCGCACGCACATGCTGAATCAGGGCCTGGCTTCTGGCCATTATTTCTCAACTGCTGCAGAATCCAGTGTTGCCTATCACAGTGATGGATACTTGTGAGCTCCTTTCTCTGCAGCCTCCCTATTTGTCCAGGGCACTATTTATGCTCAGATAGCCCCTTGGCAAGATGGCTGAGCATAACATTTCATTTTGCAAAGTGCTTACTGCATCCATGCCTCCTTATCTTGTCCCTTATTCCTAGTTCCAGTCTCTCTCCGTGTTCGACTCTAGCTCTAGTCTCTCTAGCATCTGGACTCCTGACCCCGGCATTACCTACAACGATCCGCATCTCTCCAATCTCGACCATGGCAAGTACCTTCCACGATCCGCACCTCTACAGCCCCGACCACGGCAAGTACCTACGACAACCCCGACTTCTCCAACCCCGACCCGGCTACCCACTACCAATCTACACTCTCTCATGGCTGAAGGTTGGTTTATTCCAAATACATTTTTGCAGTGAGCAATCTGTTACAGTATGCTCACCCTCACAAACATGGACCCCACTGAGGTGGGGCGAGTCTTGAGCACACACCAAGATGTTTTCCAAGCTAGAGAAATATCTAGAACAAAACATTCGATGCATGGAGCTGCTACAACAGACCGTCCAATCTCTCACTGACCGGACACAAACTACTCTCCTTACCCCGGTATCTTCTGGAACATCTGTCCCTTTCCCCACCCCGGTTTCCAAGAGCATGACTGCTGAACCACAACTGCGTACGCCCAATCGCTATGGTGGCGACCCTTATGGGTCTCCCGTTTTTTTGACCAATGCTTCTTATCGAGTTAATGCCCTATCGAAAACCTGTCACATGGTACTAGAGCCAATCAGAGCGTGGGAACTCCATCCCTACTCTGATTGGCTACCGTACCATGTGACAGGTTTTCATTGACGTCACATCCTTTCTCCCCCAAGCCTCTGTCACATGGTATACTAGAGCCAATCAGAGTAGGGATGGAGATCCCACGCTCTGATTGGCTCTAGTACCATGTGTGCACGGCCATGTGTCTTTTAATGACGTCATCTTAAAGGCAATTGAAGCAAAGCCATTCTGATTGGCTGTGCTTTCATTCCCTTTAAGTGACGTCATCATTTTTTTTTTATCGGCCAAAACACATGTTTTTCACGGCCCAATCAGGACCGTGGGAACCATGACGAAAAATGTGACGTCATAGGCCTTTAAAAGCCTATGTCGTCTCATTTTGAAGCCAGACGCCGCGGAGGAAGGACCTCCGGGGAAGAAAAAAGGCCAGGGCGTGGCCGAAGACGGGAAGAAGACCCCGCCCGGAAGAAGATAGAAGAAAGAAGAATACAGATGAATATGTATTACAAATAGAAGACCCGTGGATTGATTTGGATTTTTAGTTTAATGTTTATTTTTTTATGGTTTATTATTTTATGGATTCCTGATCGTGGATTGTTTCGTGAGTAAGCTTGCGCAACGGGAATCGGTGGGGGCAAGTAATGGTAAGTGAACTAAAGAAATGTATTTAATTTAACTTGTTAATTTTTTCAAAAGGTTTTTTAACATGTGTATTTTTTTTTTTTGTGGTATATCATTTCTTGCCACTGTATGTATGTATGTATATATGTCTAGAGAGATATATACATACAGGGTAAGAAATGATGTTGTTTTAAAAGCTTGATTTGATGAGTTTTAAATTAATTTGTCTATGCTGCTATGCTTTATTGTGTGTTTAAAGTATTTTAAAATTAGATAGATGTATTCCTTGGTATTGTATTGTGTGTTTGAGGGAGGTCAGCGATAGCCTTGGTTTTAAAGGTTGGATTTTGGTTGGAACTTATATTTTTTCACATGCTAAATTGTTCTGCTCCAGGCGTGAATTAGTTAATTGTTTCATTGTTCACGATGGAGTGTGAATTGTTTAGGGGTGTAAATAATGATTGCTAATTGATTTTTGTTTACTTGGTTGATACATTTGAGAAGTGATGTTGTTTTAAAAGCTTGATTTGATGTGTTTTAAATTAATTTGTCTATGCTGCTATGCTTTATTGTGAGTTTAAAGTATTTTAAAATTAGATAGATGTATTCCTTGGTATTGTATTGTGTGTTTGAGGCAGGTCAGCGATAGCCTTGGTTTTAAAGGTTGTATTTTGGTTGGTACTTATATTTTTTCACAGGCTAAATTGTTCTGCTCCAGGCGTGAACTAGTTAATTGTTTCATTGTTCGGGATGGAGTGTGAATTGTTTAGGGATGTAAATAATGATTGCTAATTGATTTTTGTTTACTTGGTTGATTCATTTGCAGAATGTATATGGTGCATAGATTTTATGCATCATTTATATTGGAATGTGAGGTGTTTCATTGGCTTTTCATTGGCTTGTGATGATATAGATTGTGAGATCAGTTAGGATTATTAAAGGAAATTGATTTTAATGTAGTGTCTGTATGGAGAAGTGTTTGGTTGTAGGACAGTATGGTTTTGATAACCCTTCTACATTTATTTGTATATTGGTTCATCGTGTGTATATATACTGTGTATATATATATATATATATATATATATATATATATCCCCGAGATACAGGCCCCTTTAGGGGGTGCCGGTATCCCTCTGCTTAGTTTACAGGCCGCGGTCACGTGATCGGGACCTTTAAATGCAGAGGGATACCGGCACCTCATAAAGGGGGCTGTATCTCGGGGAGCAGGGGGTCCCCCGACCTGAAACCAACGCGGTTAAGCTCCGGAGACCCCCTGCACATCTACACTATAAATAAAAATGTATTTAAAATGTACTTATTTATAGTCATTTATTTATTTATTTATTTAGATTTATTTATTTATTTTTTGGCGGCTGCTTAATGTATTTATTGTTTATTCTGCCTTAACCCTTCATTGCCTTAGCGGCTATACGCTATGGTAATGAAGCAGCATTTCTGTATTTTTAATAATATTGTGCAGGAGCAGGGGGAACCCTGAGCATTAATTTCTGGCTCAGGGAACCCCCTGCTCACTGTACAATATTATTAAAATACAGAAATGCTGCTTCGTTACCGTAGCACATAGCCGCTAAGGTAAGGAACGAATATTTATTTATATGTTTTTTATTCACAGTGTAGATATGCAGAGGGTCTCTGGAGCAGAACTGCTGTGGTTTTAGGTCCGGGGACCCCCTGCTTCCCGAGATACAGGCCCCTTTAGGGGGTGCCGGTATCCCTCTGCTTTGTTTACAGGCCACGGTCACGTGATCGGGACCTTTAAACGCAGAGGGATACCGGCACCTCATAAAGGGGTCTGTATCTCGGGAAGCAGGGGTTCCCCCGACCTGAAACCAATGCGGTTCAGCTCCGGAGACCCCCTGCACATGTACACTATGAATAAAAATGTACACTACTGTATGTTAGGGGTTATAGGGGATGGCTTCAAAGACAACAGCTCGCAAACACCCCCATGTGTTTTTACACGGCATTGCAGTATTGCAGCCAGCGGGAATAAAATGCTTAAATTACAGCCGGGAAAATAACGCAATACACTCCGGGCGAAAACGATACAAAACCGAACATCCCCGGGATATACTGAAATTTGCGGAACTAGCCGAGTTAGAATAAAGTTGGTCGCCTCTGTATTATTTTGCTAAATACCAATTATGCTTTGGGCTGGGCTTAACCCACCTGGGAACAGAGATCGGATCTCACCAATGATATTGCACATTTCGAGCCAGAGGTCGGTATATTCACCATCCCCACCTCAGCCATGTGGTCGCACTCTGTTTGTGGTGAGCACTCTGTTACAGTGTCTTGTTTAGTATTGTGTTTGTATTTTGTTGTAATGTTTATTGTGGGTAGCAGGGTTGGGTGACGGTGATATTTGGCCTGGGTAGGTATTTATGCCTACTGGCTGGCTAGCAGGAGGGATTAACCACTTAATTAACTTAACGGTACGAACCGCTAAGGTAATGAAGGGGTTAACTCCTGCTGCAAACCTCCCCGCAAGGCCTAAACACCCACCATGGGCCAAATATCACCTTCACCCACCCTCGCTACCCACAATAAACTCAGAAGTTGTATTTACTTTATGCTGGCTGGATAATGTTTTATTTTGAATGGGCAAATGAGCTATTATCCAGATCTGGATAATAGTATTTTTGCCTATTACTGAACTGTATGTGTTAGGGGGGGGGAGGGGGCGTTGGGTTTAGAGGAGGTGGGTATTAGAGTTGTTGTGTAATTTTTATGTTTATTGGGGTTAGAGGGATTGGGTGAAGGGGGTAGTTTCCCCAAGGGTGGGTAGTTAGGCCTACCGGGTAGGTAGTGGGAGTCGTTAACCCCTTCATTATCATAGCGGTACACATCACTATGGTAGTGAAGGGGTTAACCAGTCCCACAACCTTCCCGGCAGGCCTAACCACCCACCCTGGGGCAACTGCCCCCTTCATCCACCCACTCTGTCCCCTATAAACAGGCTATTCATGTTTAACCCCATCATTGCTTTAGCGGCTAGCCACTAAGGGAATGAATCTGTTTTTATTTTAATTTGAATACTAGTTTATGTGAGCAGGGGTTCTACTCAGCAGAACCGCATTGATTTCAGGTCTGGGGACACACTGCTTCCCAAGATATAGGCCCCATTTTGGGATGCCAGTATCTCCATGCAATGTTTAAATGCCCCGTGTCTGCAGCTAGATGTTCCATAAAATCAATCCCCCATCTAGAAGAACTGTCACCAAAAGAATAAATGAGGTTATGACCATGGAAAAGTTAACAGCCCAATTGAAACAGACTACTGACCAGTTCTACAAAACTTGGCAGTCAAGGCTCTGGACATAATACAATTCAGAAATTAGTAGTAAATAAAAATCCCAGGCCTAAGTAAACAGACAGTTGGCTTTAGAAACTGAGGCGGCTGTGGTTGGGTAGGGGGGGGGGTGCGTCCCCGGCTTGTTCGCCCCCTCTCCCTCCCAACTTACTTGTTCTCAACCCATCCCCATCTCTCCATGGAGGGTCCCTTCTCCGACCCCCAAGCTTCCATCCCCACCTAGCCCTGTCTCCTGCTCCTTTCTCTCTCACTTTCCTCTTTCTTCTATCTTTTAAGTTTCTATCAGGGAATTCAGAAAAACTGAAAGTTGCAGCGTTCAAGGAGGACAGAGAGTTAAAAAAAAGTTGGTAAAATCTATATACCCACAACATTTGAAATATTTTTGAAATATTTATATTTTTCTCAAAAATGACAGTTCTTTGGTCAAAAAAACATCTCAGAGACTAGTTGGGAAAAATCTTCTCATTTGAAATCCAGGAGTTCAAATAGGGTTCTAACACCCCCCCCCTCACATGTCAGCAGAACTCACATGTCAGCAGCCCAACCCCCCCCCTCCCTCTTGCAGCAGCAGCAGCAGCAGCAGCAGCAGCAGCAGCAGCAGATCTGGCTGGGAGGACACAGAAACACGTTGCCACGCACCGCAAAACCAGGAGGCTGGGAGGAAGAGGGAGGGGGGCTGAGAGGGAGGGGGGCTGAGAGGGAGGGGGGCTGGGAGGCAGGTCTCTGTTTTGGGGTCACCCCTGTGCCCTGGCTGGGAGTGAGGGGGGCAGGTCTCTATGGGGGATCCCCCCTCCCTGTGAGGGGCAGATGAGGCTGGACAGAGGCAGCCCCGTCCACTCCCAGAATGCTTTGCTTCTAGCAGCATCTGGCTCCGGTCCCAGCTTTCCTCCTGGGGGCTCCGTCTCCATTTTGCAGCCTCTGCAGCGTTGTACTTGTGACCGTGAGTACAACGTGCGGCTGGGGGGGGGGGGGGGGGCCCGGCCGGGGGGCGCCGGCGGGGGGGGGGGGGGGGGGGGGGGGGGGGGGGGGGAGTTGGGAGGGAGGGGGCTGAGAGGGAGAGGGAGGAGGGATGAATCGCCGCCATTTTTTTAAAACTTTTTTTTAATTTATTTATTTAATTAACTCCCTCCCTCCCGATCAGGCGCGCGGCGGCCATTTAAAAAAAAAAAAATTAGCGCGACCCCGTTACTAACGCGGTGGTCTCGGGGTGGACCCCGAGGACCGCGTTACAACGGGGTTTAGCTGTACTTTACAAAACGATTATTGGTATCTTAAATACTTTATTGTACAATGCGCACATTATTTCTAACGCGATTCGCTTATGGCGCGATGTGATTCTTTGGACATCAAGTACAGCGTTATAAGGGGGTTTATCTGTACCTTTTCCTCTTGCTCTAGCTGTGCAATATGAATGCAAGTCTCCCATAGACTGTTACCCTAAAATCAGAGTGGAGTTTTGTTTCTTCCACTGGGGCAATGGCAAGCTCCAGAATACAGCCTTGGCCTGGCCCCCAGTGAGTTATTGAGTGAAGGAGGTGGGAGGGGAAATGACAATCCTGCAAAATTAGTATCCTGTTATGTACGTGTAGAATCCCAATTTTCACAGAATAAAAGATTTTTTACATTTCAGTGTAAACTTTGATTGTAAACCACCCGAAGAAAGTGTGGCTGATAAATATAATAATAATAGTAGAGATATTGATTTACATAAGTTAGAAAAATGACCAACTAAAGATACAAAAAAGTGTTTGGATTAACATATTTAGAGAAATACAAGAGCTGTGGTAGAATTAAGAAACTCAAAAAATCCATCTTTAGATTTAGAAGGTGAAGAATAAATGTAATTGAAATACAATTTTAAGCGCATATTAAATACATCTTATTTGTTATAAATAGAATGTTTATTATAGATTGATTAAATATCTAGTGACTAAGTGTTAATAGAATTGACCTTCTGTAGTTTATCTCATGCTACTCAAAATATGTTTGTACCCTTATACTGATACATTTACACAGAGCTGCCTGGATCTCCTTATTCCTCGGAGTATAGATGATGGGATTGAATAACGGGGTGGCGACTGTGTACAGAAGTGAAGTGATTTTCATTACAGTCAATGACTGTCCTTTGGATGGAACCACATATTTAGCAAAGAGTGTCCCATAATATGTGCAAACAACGGCCAGGTGAGAGCTGCAGGTGGAGAAGGCTTTCTGTCTCCCAGTGATGGAGGAAATCCTGAGGATGGTGAGGGTGATACAGATATAAGTCACAATGATGAAGATAAATGGGAGAATAACATAAGGGATGCCTAGAAAAGATAATACTGTTTCCGCAATGAATCTGTTTGAGCACAAATGTTCTAAGAGAGGGGGTAAATCACAGAAAAAATGGTCAATGACATTGGGGTTACATAACTGAAATGAAAAAACCAAAATAACCATATTTAGTGTTACAATAAAACCTAAGAACCAAGACCAGAAAACCATTTGGCAGCAAAGCTTAAAGTCCATAATAGCAGAGTAACGCAATGGGTTGCAGATGGCCAGGTATCTATCATAAGACATCACTGTAAGGAGGAGACATTCAGCATCTACTGAGAAAGAAAATATGAAAAATTGAGTGATGCAGCCAACGAGAGAGATAGCGGCCCCTTCTGTCATTATTACGTATAGCATGTTAGGCACAATATCTGTGGTCATCAAGATGTCGGACAGAGACAGGTGACTGAGAAAGAAGTACATGGGCGTACGGAGCTTGTGATTGGTTGACACCAAGCCAATGATCATGAAATTTCCAGCTAAGGTGAAAATATATAACAGAAGGAAGACAAAGAAGAGTAAGATCTTGAAGTTGTGAATGGCTGGGAATCCCAAAAGCAGAAATTCTGTAACCATCGTGGTCTGATTCTCCCGGAGCATTGTGGGATGTTAGAGGAAAAGGAGATCTTCAAATTAAATAGCAGTTCTCGTGCTGCAAGGAGACATAGTTTATTCAGACATATAATACATATAAGAAATAAAAGCCTTGATATATTAATCATACACAAAGTACACTATGCTGTATTTTACTTTGTATAATATATATATATAATTATATATATGATATATATATAGATATATATATATATATATAATATAATATATATATATATATAATATATACATATATATATATATTTATATTTGCTAAAACAAGATTAACAAGTATAAAAAAAAACACAGATTAGGGATAGGGACAGAAATCAGAAAACATGTTACATACAATACATATAGTAGATGAGTTAAAGAAAAACAATACATCCATCACGTTCAACCTATGGAATATATTAGACGAAGTACAGACTAATATTGCAGTTACAGTATTTTGATCCAAAGGAAGTCAAACAAAAAACCGCATGAAAATCATCCACTGATGTCTCATAAGTAAAAAATAAAGTATTTCTGACTGTAAAAAAGCGTGCCTAGCTGAATGGCGGACAAGCACATGACCGGGGGGCTCGGCCCCTCCCGAACCGGAATTGGCCGCAAAGGCGGGCCGGGGGGAGGCGGAGGGGCATAGGGCACAGCTAAAGCGGGCAGCCAGGAGGGAGGTCCGGCCTCTGCTCCTGGCTGGCCAAGGATCTCGTCGGACGTCAAGTCTCCTCTCACTGCAAATTAAATTAAGGTAAGACCCCGAAGGACGGGGGTCAATCAGTGGGCACCTCACTCTGATAGCCGCGATTTTAGCATCGGCGTTGAGGGGGGAGGCGGGATGCAGGTTGAGGACGAGGGAACCGTCCCATCCTATCGCAGGACTGAGCAGCATGGGGCTGGGGAGGTCCGGCATGAGACATGCGCGGTATCGTGTCAGAGGACGCGGTAGCCGGTAGCATTGCTTACCGTCGCATGGCTGTCCCCGTCCTCCAGCAGGAACGGTGCAGCAACGGAGGGGGAGGGGGGGGACGGGAACAGGGTTCTCGACAGGGGGTCACTCCCACAGGGCACGCGCCACGGCCCCAAGTGGCACTGCGTCTGCTAGGGTAGCGGTGAGCGGGCAGGAGCGGGGGGGTGAAGGGGGTGAAACGCCAGGTTCGCCTCCAACGTGGCGCGCGTCTCCGTAAGAAGCAGCGGTGGGTAGTGGTCACGGGGGGGGCAGGAAAGGGGGGCCGATGAGGAGGACGAGGCGCCGGGGAAACCCCGCACCTCTGCCCCATGTGGCATCCACCGTGGAGCTCCGCCGTCTGCCCCTGGCACAAGTGCTGCTGATTCCTGCAGTCACCGGAGCCAGCCGCTCGCTCCCGCAGCAGTGCAGTCTCCCCTCCTCCCCCTAAGCGCGTACCAACCAGGGAGGTAAGATGACAGTGAAAGACCTGGCGACGTGCCCACGTGGCGCTCGGGGGGATACTACCCCCTTCATTGCACCCCCTTCGTGTGGCACCCCCACCTTGTGGCCGCAGTTTACCTGGCTATTCAACGGCGCCGGGCAGAAGGGCCCACGGGGAGAGGGGCCGAACATTGGGGGCTTGGTGGACAGGGGGGTGGACAGTGGGGGGCAAGAAGGCCCACGGAGGGGGGCATGGAGGCAAGAAGGTGCACGGGGGGGACATTGGGAAGCAAGAGGGCCCACCAGGGGGGGGGGGAGGGGAGATAGGGCCCACCGGGGGGGGGGCATTGGGGCAGAAGGGCCACTGGGGGGGGGAGGGGAGGACATTGGAGGCAAGAAGGCCACGGGGGGGACACATTGGGGCAAGAGGGCCGCTGGGGGGCTTAAGGCCCTCGGGGGGGGGAATTGTGGTAGGATGCGGTTAGTTAGCAGGTGTTATGAGATGGTAGGGTTATCAGTACATCAAGTAAGCAGATGTAGATAGATATACAGTATCGGGGGGGTGATATTAGACATAGGTTATATACGGGGAATTGGGCATGTAGATAGGTATATTAAGGAAGGATACGCGCACATAGATATAGATACACACGCATATAAGTGTGTATATATATATATGTTTATATTGGTAATATACGTAAGTATAATAATAAAAAACAAAAAAAAAACGTGTAATCTTGTTATTACAGCAGTTCGCCGGCCAAGGCAAACGCACAGGCACGCCAGTTACAGTAAATGACAAGGTATAGCATTATATACCAACCTAATTGCATGCACATTAAAGAAAATATATATTATGAGCTATGAAACAGTTAACAGACCAGATTAAATGTTAGACAGCCTGTATTTGAAAGAACTTACACTGGTGGCGGCTTCTGAGAGTTCAGGTAGATTTGTTCAGTTTTGGGGTGCACGGAGGAGAAGGAAGGAACTCCGGATACTTTGTTGAGTGTCTGGGACCAGAATAGTCCTTTTGGATGTCTGATCTCAGGTTGATAGTACTGCATTGGTAGGGGTGGATGAGTCTTGTTCAGGTCTGGGTACGCTTGCCCAGAAAGTATTTGAGGGTAGGGACAGGAAAGTTTAAAGCTTTGCGCCTAGACTCTAGTGATACCAATCTTAGTCTTTAGCATTTCGCAGTGATGTGTGTTTGGGTGAGTTGCATTTGAGAACAAAAACGACAAATTGCATTGTAGAGGGTTCAGTTTGCTAAGGTGGGCTCTGGAAGCATGCTGGCTGGGTCAGATCAGTAGGGGCCTCCCCAGCCCAGCTTATGGAGGAAGGCCGGCCCCTCTTCCGACTCCCTTATTGTTTTAACAAGCCTTGGGCAACCATCCTCTCCCCCACTTGGAGGCCGAAAGGGCAGGAATCCCACCCTGTAACCTATCACAAACCCCCTTCTTTCTCCTCAGGGTCTTCGTGACTACTAGTAAGCAGGATCTTCTGCGGCAGCGTCACGGGGACAGGCCCTGGAAGATGGTGAACGCCTCAGTGCCCCTCGTACTACACACAGGTAAGATGGTCATGGTCCCCTTACACACACACACTCTCCCCCTTACACACACACACACACACACACACACACACACACACACACACTAGATACTATGGTATTTATAATACCAATAAAATGAACTCTAAATGAAAGAGATTGGTTGGTGCTTTGAGACACTAACAAATATAACACATCAGGAAGAAACAAGAAGTCTCAAGATAAAGCACTCAAAATATCCCTGGATAAATGTTCACTTTATTTGTTCAAAAATAACTTATTAAAACATATAAGACCAATTAAATGGTACCTCCAACCACCATAGGAACACAAGTCAAAAACCTTCATACTGTACATATTAAACAGTGATACTGCCAAAGAGATAAGATGAAACTCAGGGAAACATATACCCTGATCACCCTGACCGGCCAGTCAATGAGATAAACTTAACCTAAGGAAACACAGTACAATGACTGATGACTAGGTAACATGGATACACCATACACACGAGAGTCACAAATGTGGGGTACATCCCCAGAAGTGACATAGAAACCTGGCATTTTAATCTGGAAAAATGCACTCTCTCCCCTTCAATCCATTTGTAATGTCACGAACATAGATATTGCAGAGCACTGGTTCCAGTAAAGGTCCCTGGGGTACTCCAGTGGCTACCTTCCCCTCTTCTGAATATACTGTTCTCCCATTACCACCACTCTGTTGCCTACCCTTCAACAAATGTCTTACCCATTCTTCCAATCCCAAGCATGGCAACGTGTTAATCAGTCTTCTATGTGAGACAGTGTCAAAGACCTTACAACATTTTTTGGTAAGCTAAATCTACTGCTCTACCCTGATCTTAGACACGTATCAATTAGATTTGGTTGACCTGATCTCCCCCCAGTAAACCCATACGGCCTTGTATTTTATAGGTTGCTGGACTTTAGTCAACAATTCATACTTTCAGCAATGTTTCCATTAATTTCACCGTTACAGCACTGACGTCAGGTTCACTGACCTGTAGTTAATTACCTGCCTCTTCCCTACTTCCACTTTGTGAAGTGGGATTATGCTTACTCTGCTCCAGTCATCTGGAATTACACATGTTAATAGTGACTGGTTAAATAAATCTTTTAATGGTGTTGCCTACATTTTTATAATCTCTTTGGATGCATCCCATCTGGCCCCACTGACTTATCCACTTTCAATTCTGAAAGTTCTAGTAGTACTTCCTCTTCATTAAATGGACTTGTCTCCAACTCCTTTACATTTACATTCCTGTTACCCAACTCGTGTCCCTCTTTTTCCCCTTCAGCTGGAAATGCTGAGCAAAAATAATTATTAAGGTTGTCTGCTACTGTATATCGTTGTCTCCTTCAGTATTGAAAAAAGAAACGCATACAAATAGTGCAATCCTGCATAATACAGTATGAACTAACTGGGTGGGTAATGGATGAAAAAGAATGGGTAAATTAGGCAGGTATCCGACTTCAGGGAAAGACGCAATGCCTGGAGCCCATTGATGGTAGAGAGATACTGTATCTATGGGGACTGTTTTCTCCTAAATGTAGTAAAACAACTGTAGATGACCAACCGCTCAACCTATTTATATCAAGAGGTAATTATGTGATGCATATAGATGCCTTTGCATCTGTGCTAGTTATAGTGCTATTTATTATTTTTTGTATTGTAGGTCTTTCAGCACCGGACTACCCTGTATGGGGAATGCATTTCAGCGGCTGCTGATCTGGATACCTTGTAACTCACTGTTACTACAATTGTACCTTCTCAATGAATTCGGAGTTAGGTCTGTCACACACGTATATATACTTATGTGATAGAGTCACACATTACCTTGTGTATCCCACTTTCTATATTGTCTGATTACCCCAGATGGGAACGCATGTCAGCGGCTGCTGACTTTACCCAGATAATACATATTGTAAGCCTAATTGATACTAGTGCTGGGATTTATACCAACAGACTCACTCTGAGTCACGTATTCAAAAGCAGTGCTTGCGATGTGGTTATCATGGGCAACAATGGTGTTATAATACACATGATTATTTGTGTGACCACATAATTACTATATACCTTTCTGTGTATTATATCTCTAACTATTACATTGGCTTCCAATGGAGTGTATCTCGGATAACCCTATTTGAGATATCACTTTGAGACACTTATTGGAATTGTACTTCCCTCACTGACGGTGATCCAATATTGTGTATCTCTAACTCGCCTTTCCTGCGGGATTTTTAAATTATTCACTGTACATATATTCCATTGCATCGTTGTTTATTATTAAAAAAAAATATTTGTCATACTATGTAATTGATGACATTTATACTAAACCAATCTTGTCATGTTTTTCTCTGGGAAATATTGCTATATAAGTAGTTGTTTATTTGCCCTACATTGCCACAATAGGAATATTAAGATTTCGTGACTATTTAAGTCTCAATATATTTCTACATCTATATAGTGCAGAGTAAGGGATCTAGTGTAGGCGTAATGCTGGACACTTGCTGATTAATTGCTTCTAAATGTAACAGATGTTCTCTCCAATAATTTTCAGAGAAAAGAAAAGGACAAAAAAAGTTTTTAGAAAGGTTAAAAGATAAATATATGTTATCAAACTCACGTTTCACAAATGAAATACATTTTAGACCACACAAGGTCAAAGTAAGAACGTCACTTCAGACATCGGCCTACACTCGTTCCAACACGCTTCTCCTGCAGTAACCAGCACTAAAACCAAAAGGAACCGGACAATCCGCTGCGGATTCAAATTCATCTATAAAATGTGCCCATCTCTAAGTATTACCCTATCACAGTGTTGTCCTCTATTATTACACTATAATAGTAGAAATACATCAACCATACAGGAAACAAACATTTCTTCTTGAAATACTTAGTGGCGAATCACTGAACCTCAAAGTGATAAATGGAGAATTTTGTTAGAGGGAAGGAAGAAAAATGTAAGAAAGAAAGGAACGAACGCAGTGCAAACTTCTCAGGTTGCTTCGTTCCCAATCAGAAAATAATTAGTCCTCAAATTATAAAGGAAAACAAAATGGTCTAATTTTAAGGTTTATTAAGTGACTCTTGCTTCATTTTAATGCCATGCATTATACAGTAATATGGCATCAATTAACTCTTCACATACTATTGACAGATCACAAGCTGGCATTGGGGGGTGAAAGAGAGATCCTTACAAAGCATACAAATTATAGAGCTAAGGTATCGCAATAAATACTGTATGTTTCCCCCATGAATACATGGACATCGACCAGTATTTATCAAACCCCTTTGGCTGCAAAACAAAGTAACAAAGGCAGGAAAGGGTGGTATGGTACCTTTTATTGGACCAACAAGTAGTTGATATGTCACAAGCTTTCGAACCGCTCAAGGTCCTTCATCAGGTTTGGCAGAAATACCCTGAATGAAGAACCCTTTAATGTTTGAAAGTTTGTAACATATCAACTACTTGTTGGTCCAATGAAAGGTATCATACCAGCGTCTCCTTCCTTTGTTACTACATGGAAGAAAGGACCAACAGGCTACTAACCCTTCTTTGCTCAAAGGAATAAATACATTATTTAAGTGCAATCCCTTTATTTGGATCAATCTGGTGCAGCTTTTTGTATTCGTTTAGCTCCAATTGTGCAGGTCAGGTAAATATTGATCTTACCACACGACGTTTCCTTTTCAGATGATTGTTTTGTTGTATGCTGATATCTTGGTGCTGGCTTTGAAGGATGGCTGGGATCCCACCACTGCCATGGGTAGTGAAACTGGGGGAAAAGTCTTCCATCGCTGCACTATTCAAAATAGGTCACCTCATAAGACATTGTAATAATAATTGCTTTATCTGCAGAATTGTGGAATGCACAACAATTTGGGGATCCCCCTTCCTCATGTGATTCATTTGATGTTGGAGGTGAGAGACTTTAATAAATGGTCTCCTTGATAATATCTATGCTAGGATAGAACTCCTACAATACATCATGAATACTTATTGTTGTCTTACTTTGGGGTCTATTTATCAAAGATTCCTGGCTGTTAAACGGGTTTAAAACCAGTGGATAAAGAATTTCACAAGAGTTTTTAATGGAAAATATCTGTGTTCAACAGGATTCCCTTTCCTTAATAAATCTGAGGCTGTTATTTGCTTCAGTGTTACCTGGGATTTGCAGATAGGAGAATGATAAATGGACCATTTGCTTTCATACAGTATCTACGATATGAATGGTCTCCTACATCATGTAGTCTACTTTTAGTATCATCTTTCCTTTTCCTCTTGTGACCTACAGTATAACTCTGAAAGGCAAAAGCTGTATTTAATTTACCTCTGATCCAAGCTGGCGTATCACACCAATATGCAGGTAGACTTCGTATTCTTCAACAATCTTGGATGGTCTTTATTGGAATCATTGAAACAGTGAACACTAGATTTATAAAAAAAAAATGAGGGTATGAAGATATTTCTTGAGAATTCTTTGTGATTTATGAAGAGTAGACATACAGATAGAACTTGAGCACAATCACTGAGGCTGTAACTGCTTCCGAGATGTAAATACCTTTCATAAAAAAGGTTTTGCAAATGAGACCTTCTGTATATAACTGGAAGATGAGAACACGTGGGAATGGAATTGTATAGAGAATTCCATGAAGTCCCCATGTGGGCAATAAGAAATAGTATGCTGAAAGACAATGAAATGTTCCGGTAGTAAGTAGAAAAAATGTTGCACTAGTTATTTAAGCCTGAATAACTTGTCCATTGCTTGAGAGATCAGCTAAATGCTTTTCTATTTATTTGTGGATCAAAAAGGCCATTATAAGACTGGAGTTGTACGGCATTGTATATTTATTTATATAGAGCCAACCGTGTATGGAACACATTACATAGATATTAAACAATGCAATATAATTACAATGTATTATTATTATACACATAAATTGTATTTTTAATTATTATAATACTACTACATATAATAACAATAATGTATTTATTAATTGATAAAAACGTTTCATCAGGAAGTAATACTTTGAGAGTTACCTCTCGTTTTCAAGTATGTCCTGGGCACAGAGTTATGGTGACAATATAAGGTTACATTACCTGAACAGAGATTATACATGACCAGGGAGGTTCCAGGTGGTTCCCCTCTCCCCCCGCCTTGTACCCACATGCAACGTACAAATAAAGACAGGAAACGGGAGCTGGGGGTAAAATGGCCGTGGCTATTTATTTATACAGAAAACCTAATGGGGTAAATGCACTCCCTGCCAGAGTGTGCTTCTTTGACAGGAGGGGGCGGTCAGCTGGCCCTCGAACCGCTGACCTCGTGTCCCCTACGCGAGCGGGCTCTCGAGGTCATGGATAACTGACCTTGCCCACTCGTATTCCCCCCAGGCTCAAACGGCTCAGCTCCCAGTCTGGCAAGAACAAGCACCTACCATCCAAGAGCCACCGCGACAAAGGTAAAACTGGACAATGACCCCTCCTGCTCGGAACCTCGTCCTTTCACTCAGCACAGTATCAGCTGTTCATGCTGCAACGGAACAAAGAACCATTAACACGGCATACAATGCATATGTCCACATTCCTGGGAATTCCTTGCCCTGCTCAACCTTCTGCTGCCGTTCATTACATGATTGCAATCACTACCTAAGGGGATGGGTGGGTGGGAAATCGTCTGGTGGGCAGCAAAAGAGGACGTGCTGCCCGCCAGCCTTACCTTAAGTAGGCCTTCTGGGAACTCCTCCCCTGTGCTGGGGAGGGAGGTGTGGGGCAGGCCAGCGAGGGGAAGGCCAGACCCACCGGTCATGAAGCCCCCCCCACCTATGGCTAGGGAGGCCGCTTGACCATGGAGGTTCCAGGCGGTTCCCCTCTCCCCCCGCCTTGTACCCACATGCAACGTACAAATAAAGACAGGAAACGGGAGCTGGGGGTAAAATGGCCGCGGCTATTTATTTATACAGAAAACCTAATGGGGTAAATGCACTCCCTGCCAGAGTGTGCTTCTTTGACAGGAGGGGGAGGGGACATTTAGCCGGCCCTCGAACCGCTGACCTTGTGTCCCCTACGCGAGCGGGCTCTCAAGGTCATGGATAACTGACCTTGCCCACTCGTACTCCCCCCGGGCTCAAACGGCCCAGCTCCCAGTCTGGTAAGAACAAGCACCTACCCCCCAAGAGCCGCCACCGACGGGCCTATTTAACCCCCCTAAACTAGGCCCGTACCGCCAACCCTGCCAGACCCTCTCAAAGCCCTCCCGCAAACTTAAATAAGTCTATCCCGCCTGGCATGCCTAGCAGCGGGACCCATGCTCCTCTACCAGCCCAGCCTGTCTTTACCATTCCACCTGGGGCTGTCAATCGTGCCTGGAGCAGTAGTTTCTCAACTTGCCATGCTTTTTAAAGATGTCCTAAGAATCGCTTTCTCCGCTGCACTATCCCTCACCCGGTCCCGGACCTACACCACCTCCAGAGCCGCAGGCCGCCTCTGCCCAGCGCTATCTGGGATTTCGCCTTTTCTTTTTATTTATTTTTTACTGCTGCAGGATTTTTACACGCCCTCAGCGACCCCTGGGGAATCGCTGCACGCTTCACTACATTGGACTCTCCCTGGGGAATCGACCCTGGCAGTGGACTGGGCCACGCCTCTTTCCTTGCTCGCTCTGTGTCGAACCCTGCAAACCTTGATGCCTTGCCCTATTTCCTCGATGCCGCCCTAAACGCGACTCCTTACCATTACCAAATAAGCCATATGCCATACATTCCATGGCGTGTCCCCATCAACCTCCCGCCGGGGCTGTTCCACCATCTGTGCAGTGCGTGATGCTGCCGGGTGGATCAGCTACCGTGCCCATGACCCCGGCCGTGGCTGAATAATTGAAAGACACCGGGGTCAGGCTGATGGCTGTTGGTACTGGGATGGGATCCACGGTGCCAGTGACCCCGGCCGTGGCTGAAGAATTGAAAGACACCGGGGTCAGGCTGATGGTACTGGGATGGGATCCACTGCGCCAGTGACCCTGGCCATGGTTAAGAGACACCAGGGTCAGGCTGGAGGCTGCCGGAGCGGGATCTGGTGCCACCGTCGTCCCCCACCGAAATGCCCCCCATGCTGCCACAACTAACGCTGCGCCTGCCTCCCATGCTCCTGTCGTCCCTGCGCCGAAGGAGACTAACGCCTGAGGCTCCAAAGCTTTCAGCATGCCTACCAATGTTGCCGTGCAAAATTACCTTCCCTGCTGCGCCATACACCACTAGTATAGAGCCAGCGCAGGCCCTGGTGTTGCCCGCCTTACCCCGCCACCTGGGATTTCTGCCGCCAACCCAATTCCTAAACGCGCTCATCCTGATGTGCAACTGCCCCTTCTCTACCACCGCAGGTTCCTTACCAGTCCTTCGCGGTTGTGGGTGGCCGTCCTGGTCGTCTCCACCCTGCCGATTCTGCAGGCGATCT
>CM071586.1:3847654-3897815 GCA_036426205.1 Ascaphus truei
AGGACAAAGCTGCATATTGAGTAGTAGAGGATATCTAGTTTGCTACGGTAACTTTGGGGTGCTGTACTATATACTATGTCCCCATAGTCTACAATTGGCAGGAACATCTGCTCGCTCTGACCAGTTGGCTTAGGGAGGATTCACTCCTATAAAATACACCTAGTTTGGCATAGGTTTTGGATATCAGAGTATCAATATTCAGCCCAAATGTTAAATGGGTGTCAAACCATATAACTAGATATTTAAAACTAGTGAGAAAGCTAGCTACGCACCTTATTTCCTTTTATCTAAATAATTATATCTAGAAGATTATTCATACCCCGAAACGGACACTTCGTGGTGACCTAACATGAGCTTTGTGAGAGATCTACGACCATCAAGAGGACTATCCCTCCTGCATTACATTATAACTTACTAAACTCACCAATACACAGCATAAATATATAGCGCAAACACTGTAGTACTAACAGTTAAGTGTCTCTTCTACCTCCTCAAGACTCCACCAACACCAAACCGGTAAGATCAACAACTGATTTCTATATCAACAGTTGTCTTACAGTTTTCTGGCTGTCTGTTGCTGTTGTGGAGCAATAGGATAACCTACCAGCATGGCTAAAGTTAAAGTTAACCCCATATACTTGAAATACATACTTGAAAACGAGAGGTAACTCTCAATGTATTACTTCTTGGTAAAATATTTTTTTAAATAAATATATATAGAGTTTGAACATTTTGATAAATTGCAATGAACATTACATTCAAATATCTCTGCTATTTCAAACATCTGCCATCCATCATCTGTGACCTGTTCCTTACTATCAACTACATTTCTCTACTATCTCCACGGTGTATTCTGCCTGCCGAATGTCTGAGGAGCCTAACGTCATCCTCACACCAGAAGCAGCAATTGTCGTTCTACCACTGACCAATCATAGCACAAGCCAAAATGCCAGCACCTTGACTAAACACTGCCAAAAAGTGCCTTGTCTCACCAGAATTTATAGAAATCGTCCTCTGATCCTTCCTTCAACACCTCCCCCTACCTAAGCATTCACAATTCTGCCAATTGACTGCCTCTCATTCCAGTTTCCAATTATTTTTTTTACCAAGTACCAGACATTCTTGCTTTTTTTATATGAACTATTGTAATTAACTATGTACATAATATTATAAGGATCTCTCAATATGGCCACGAGGCAGGACATCTGGCGCAACCAACATGGCCGCCAAGGCAGGAAGTCGGTCTCATTCTGGATCTACAGCCTGCACCTGCCTGCTCCCTTTATAAGGCTTTATTTCAATCTCTTCCTTGCCTGTACTTCTGATAAAGCTGTGTCCTGCCTGCCTAGTTGCCGTTCTACCTTGCCTTGATGATCCTGCCTTTTCCAGACCTGGCCTCGGAACTGTAACCCCTACAATTCTGCATTCTCCAACTTTGACCCCGGAAAAGTGACCACAATTATCCTGCCTTCTCCTGCCCTGACCTCACTATTCTACTCTTCAGGATTCGGATCCCAGGTACGAGTCGTCTCTACTCTCTCTCTGCCTGGCACGGCTGTCTCCTTGACTGTATACAGCAACGTACGTGGCGATAACAAATGAATAACTATAAATATACTCCCCTGTTTCCTCTCCTGCACCCCCTGTTTCTTATATTGTTCTCATTCTTGCTCCCCCATGTCCAAAACGCATTGTTCCCGTCCCCAGTGCATTGCTTTGATTGTCTACTTCCAAAAGTGCTTCAACTTTACCTAATTCTTGTTAAAATATCTATTGGATTGCTCACTTCCCCAGTGGTCCTCAGTGCTTAGTTCCCAGTACTAAAAGAATCCATTGTCCTCTCCCCCAATTATTCCTAATTGATTGTACTGGATATATTCTCCCCTTGGCTTCCTAATCTGATAGTTCCCTTTCCAAGTGCTCATAAACCCATTGTCTCTTTCCTCATTGCTTCCCATTCTGAATTTTCCCCTACCAGTGCTCCCAAAGTTGAGTAATCCTGTCGCAAATGCTAACAAATCACCGTCCCCATTACAAATGATTCCCTCATTAACTAAACTTTACCCCTACACAGACTGGCTCATCACAAACTGACATCTCCAATGACTATCCCCGCTACAATTACCCCTAACCCTTGCTAAACTACCACTGTTCACCCCAACCTCACAAACCATTATTAGTCCCTCAACAAACTATCCTCTCTTCCATCCAATCCAATCCCTTATCCACCCTATAGAATGATCACCTGTCCATCCTCGCTAATTATCCGCCTTTCACACCACTATCTCTCCACCCTCCTCCTGTCCTACCTTCCCCTTCACCCATGAGGTTCTTCCATGCCCACCCCTCCCTCCAATGCCACCATCCTTCTCAAGCCCTCTCCTCACCACCCCCATCCATCGTCACAAGCCAACTTCCACTTGTCTTGTCAACCCTAGTAAACTCATGTACTTCCTAATTATCAACTCCTCTCACCTCCCGCCATCACCCCCCATTCCCACCCCAACCTCCATCAACCTCCCTCTTTTTCTCTGGAAGGCCAGATCCATCTGCAATAAGACCATCTTAACACTTGATCACTTCCTACAAAACAATCGTACATTCTTCTCAATCACCGAAAAACATGCTGAAATACTGTAGATGAAATGGTAAAAAAATAGGGGTTAATCACAGAAACATAAAATAGCAGAATAGACAACTTCTTTCTGTGATTAACCCCCTTTTTTTTTTACCATTTCATCTATTTCAGCATGTTTTTCCACCATTCTTTTTATATGTAAAATTGATTATATATAATATATATATATATATATATATATATATATATATATATAGCAACTGTAAATATTACTGTATGTTCATTTGCATGTCTTAGACAGGTCTGCAACCCTGTCTTTCCCCATTATCACCCAGCATACAGCGCTTCCACTGCAGCAAGGGATTCTGGGAAGTGACATGCAAATGTGTATATATATATACATACATACAGCAGGGCGCCACTAATACGGCGGGTTCCGTTCCTGGCTCCCGCTGAAAAGCGTAAATCGCCGTAAAGTGGGGCCCTAGCGATGCATGTAAAAATAATATGCATTGCTTACCTTAAACTTATTTTTACATCAGCCGCCATCACGCTACGTTATCCAGCGCGTGAAGGTAAGGGAAAGACCAATTGTGTGCCGACACGCACTACTTCCAGTTCTACGGTGGCCGAAGGCGTCAATGATACAATAAATGGCAGGAGGAATACAACACTGTACGCATGCGCATATGCGCGAAAATGTTGCTTAGCGACAGCCGGGTGCCGAAAAACGCCTTAAAAATGGAACTAGCGCCGAATGTAAAGGGAGTAGGTATGCATTGTGAAGCACCGTATTAGCAGAACGCCGAAAAGCGGGGTCTTCCTGTATATAATATAAAACATAATACTGAGTTAAGTTATGGTGAGTAAAGCACTTCCACTGCAGCAAGGGATTCTGGGAAATGACATGCAAATGAGCACACAGTGTCACTTTTTGCCTCAATAACCATTTTTAACATGGTTCCCTATAGGCTTAAGCTTGCTGCATGGTCACAGCTTTGAGCACAGCCAGGGTTAAGGTGCATACCAAGAAAACCACCCACAGACAGCTGTTTCGACCTTGATGGGTCTCATCAGTGTGGGGTTGATTTTACTGGGAATGCAAGAGAGGCTATGGGATAGGCTAAACCATAAAACTGAGTTATATATATATATATAGTAAAGGACTGCGCTTAGGTATAGTGTGACAGTAACAAAATCAAGTGCAATAATAAAAAACTTGTAAAATAAAAAACTAGAATACAAATATAAATATATCTAACTGTGCAATCAATATATCACCAAATGCATGAATAGTTATAAAAAGATGTGCTGTGGACCCAATAAAAAACTTTGTCAGAGTTCCTCTGGAGTCCAAATAAAGTCCAAAAATTCATGGAACAGAAAAGCACTAACAGGAAAAAAGGCTGCTTCTTTTAAAGGGCACAACAACCTCCCTCTCCACCTGCATAGAAAATAAAAGAAAAAAGCGCCCAATCCTAGTGCATTACTGTGCAAAAAATGGTTTAATTTCCAATAAAAGACTCATAAAATGAACTCACAAACATAAAAGGTAAAAAAGCATTGTATGAGTTATACTCATGCTCCAAAGGATCTGGAAGCGCTGTTGCACTGCTACTCTGCTCCGTGGCTCCACCGCATCAAGTACAGCCCTCGTGTATCTCTGCCAGCAGGAACTCACGTCATAAGGCTCGTCTCAGTATTCTTTCCCCGGGAACAAACTACCAGATAGTCTAGGTGGACGGAGGAGAGAGGCACACGTGGTTTTGGGCACGCCGAGCAGCGGGTTCGGAAGGAGGGTTGAAGTGCGCCCAAAGTCACTTCTTGCTATTATACCAGTGGGGAGAGTGTGAGTTTTATTCCTTTCCCCTCTGTTGTTTGTCACCTTCAGTAAATGTTAAGGCACTATACCCTCTGCGTTTGTGTCTTTTTCTGCGTATGAGGTCAACAAGGAGCCTATGAACCAGAGGATCTACATATGGAGTGACAGGATTGTGTTTTCAGTGCTTCCTATTCACTGGGTTTATCTGCACGTGTTATTGTTTATTCTTGGTCACTTTGCGCCACGAGCACTTTTTGGTTTAGTTCTGTTAGAGTTGCGGTTTGGGGAAACCACTGGTGTTCAGGCAGCAGCTTGACTTCAGCACTATATTTGTTGCGCTTTACTTTTGTTTCACAGCAGTTATTAAGGACCATAGCGATAACGCCCTTAATTTCACAGGTGTACTCATGTGTCGGGTCCCTTGCTAGCATAATGTAACTGTTGGTGTCTGAAAGTTGACAAACTATTTCCTCTTTATAATCCACATAATCCTGGACTACAAGTGCTCACCCGTTGTCCGCTCGTTTGACAATAATATTCTTATTGTCCGTTAGTGCTCCAAGAGCAGCCTTCTCATATCATACATCCTTATAGTCTTACGTTTCGCCTATTTAGTCAAATCTGCTTTTATCAGACACATATACGTACTCACTGATTGATTTTTAAAGGGGGGTATGAAGGTGGACTTCAACTTACGTTCCCTTGTAGTGTATTCTGTTTCGGGCACATGTGTAGTGGAAATTTGCTGCACCACCTCCATCGTTGTGGAATTGTATTATATTCACTAATTTTCACTGTAAAAACACAAAAGTATACTCTATTGTCATGTTGTGTAATTCTTGCTCTTATGGGTGATACACTCCTATGTATGGGAATACATAGTGGGACATTTGGTGCTAAGGGTCCTTTCTTTTATTCTTGTCACTGAGGAGCTCTGTTATACCCTTCACTGTTGCCCTGCCTGGCGCTACATTTAGTGTCATGTTAGCAGAGGGGAGGCAGATCCGAGTCCACTGTGATGCAGACGTAGTGACATTGAGCCGCACGTATGCACCAGGCTCTCACTTATGGCCGTTATGTGGTGCACATGCGTGGACCTCTGTCGCCGCTGTGATATCACAGGAGACCTGTTTTTTCACACCGAGGGACAGCTGCAGTGAATTACAATGGGTGAGCATTGGGGTATATATTTGTTCCTCTTTGCATGTTTGGCAGCCTTCACCTTGACAAAGACGGCATGGCACTCGAAACGTTGGTCATTTTCTTTGTGACAAAACACTGAATGAGAAGATTGTGTGCCTGGATATTTTTCCCTTACCATGAGAACATCACCAGCAACATTGAGAACCAGAGATAAGAGAATTACATTTTTCAGTTCACAAATTGTAAAAATCCAAAAAGGATGTTCCTTCAAAACATGACGGTAACTCCGGGAAGCCACAGGCAATTGGTGCGTTAGAGGAATCGGGAAGCAGAATAGTATAGATTGAAAAGGTGTGCGACCAACTTGGTACCAGTTGAAAATCTAATGGGCATTAAATGTGCATAATAATTTGTCTTGCGAGGCAGGAAGAAGGCATATATTAGTATTGTCAAAAGTACTCTGGCCGTCGTTAGATCTATAGCATTAATTTCTGGAGGAGCGTGATTTTAGGTTGATTCGGGTGTCTGGCGCGCCTAATGAGTGCACATATTACTGAGTAATGAACTTGTTAAGCATCAATCTCCTACATCGGCATTGATGGTGGGGTATATCACCGATGTGTTTGGAGATTTGTTATCTGGTGGAAGGCCGAGTAAGTGTATAATGAATACTCATGGGTCCCTGTTAGCAGTGCCTAAGGTTAAGTACAATAGTCCCTTTACCAGATTACTCTGCGTGGCAAGTTAACAGAGCGTTGTATTGATTAATATCAGTATTAGACCACAGGACTCCGCAACATAAGTAACTGTTTCTCAAGTGTTGCGGTCAAAGTGTCAGCGTCCTGCGCGTGCATACAGAGTGTGACATTGCCACTAGTAAAGATTCCCTCAGGACACATCTTCAGACAATAATGCAATTACCAGATCTTTATTGCTGTACAGTGGCGAGTGGGGAATTTTTTTTTGCAGAAACTTTTCCAGGTCAACACAAGCTGAAATTACAACAAGATTAAAAAAAAAATCCCGCTCCTGCCCCAACCAAAATCTCTACCATCTATTTGGGCTCCTGATGTGAGGCAAGTGTCTTGTTGCTCTCAGGGCCAATTACAAGCAAGGGACCAATCGTTGCAGAGATTTGTTTTTCAGAGATCTGTCCTGCAAAAAAGAATGGGAAAACATTAGTCTGGGGCAAATGATCGTGAAGTGTGATGTTTACCGAAGTCAATGCTCAGATGAATGGAAAAAAAACATGCAGTTCTTTTGCTCTACTCGTTTATTAGTATCAGACACCATGTTTTGCCAAAAAATATACAACTCCTTGAGAATTCCCCAAATTGACTTAGAAATCTGAGATTTGTTACCGAGAAGGGGGAAGGTTATAGAACAGTTTTGCTGGGAGAGATGCCAGCACTAGACTTCCAATTTGCCAGTAAAACCTTTAACTTCAAGTGACACTGTATGCTAGACAGAGCAATCTTTCCATTAGAAAGAAGTCCAGATGTGTGCATATGGAGGTCTGATCTCTTTATAGGTAGCATGTGAAGGTTCGTGTACAGCCCTGTGAGATTTTAAAGCTCTACAATACACCTCAATGTGTTCCTTTAAAGGGGAACACCATGAATTTATAGTGGCGTTCAAGGGCCACAATTAGAACATTGTACTAGACATTACTGTAAAAGGCACCACATGCAGCAAATTAAGACACGTATTACATATAAGAGTGGCTTTAACTCACTAGATAAGGCTCCACTTTTCCCAGTTCTTCTAGAGCTTTGGTGGGGATATAGTCTTCTGCTCTGTGTTGGGACCTCACAGACTCCAGTGTCACAACAGCTACAGATGTTACTGGGGCCTTCCACAGTGGACCAGCTGTGAAGAGACATGGAAGCTGAACACGGGTCATATTGGCCAGTTTATTGATCCAAGGTTTTAACATTTACAGTGTCACATTGTAACTATGTAACTTAGGTGAGGTTGAAAAAAGACAGACATCCATCAAGTTCAACCTATGCTATATTTTAGACAGATACTTTATCCTATATCCGTACTTACTGATCCAGAGGAAGGCAAACAAAAAACCCTGGTGTCATATCATCCAATGGTATAAGGGGAAAATAAATTTTCTTCCTGACTCCAAGAATTGGCAATTGAATTAATCCCTGGATCAACATCCTTCCCATGTTTACTTATTTGGTATATCCCTGTATTACTTTTTTTTCTAAAAAGATGTCCAACTTTCTTTGAACAAATTTATTGTATCTGCTATCACAGTCTCCATGGGTAATGAATCCCACATTTTAACTGCCCTTACTGTAAAAAACCCTTATTGTATTTATTGGCAGTAATGTTTGATGAGCAAAAACACAGGGGCCTATTCGATAAATAAAAAAAAAAAAAAAAGCTGGGCCGGTTAAACCGCCAGTTTGAGCATTGCCATCATGGTATTCAGAAAGCCTCAATTACCTGCGATAGCAAAATTCCCAAAACAAGCGAGTAGCCAGCGATATGATCACCTCTCAAGGGCTTACTCTGATTTTTGTTTCCAGCTGCAGAGAGCTACCTCTCCCTGCGCATATCTTGTCAGCAATTTAAAGGTTTTAATACTAGTGTAATTGAGCAGGGAGGGTCTCTGGAGCAGAAATGCTTTGATTTCAGGTCCGGGGACCCCCTGTTTACCAAAATACAGGCCCGTTATGTGGTGCCGGTATTTCCTATGCATTTAAAATGTCTCGTGACCGCGGGATTTAAATGCATAGCAGATATAGGCCCTGTTATGGGGTGCCGGTATCTCAGAAGGCAGGGGGTCCCAGGACCTTAAATCAACATGGTTCTGCTTGGATCCCCTGCTCATCTACACTAGTAATAAAATGTATATTAAAAACAGCTTCATTACGTTATCGCTAGCCGCCAAGACAATGAAGGGGTTAAACCTCAATAGCCTGTTTCTTGGGGCAGAGGGGTTGGATGAAGGGGGTAGTAGTTAGACGGTGGGTGCTTAGGCCTGCCTGGAAGATTGTGGGATGAGTTAACCCATTCACTACCATAGTGGTGGGGACCACTATGGTAATGCAGGGGTTAACAAGTCCCGGTATCCCCCGGAAGGCCTTTACATCCATCCTTGGGGCTACTACTGCCTTCACCCAATCCCTCTACCCCCAACAAAACAAACAATAAACACCCCAACAACCCCCCACAACACCTTTACATTAATGGGCAAAATAACTATTATCCACATATGGATAATACAGTAGCTCATTTGCCCATTAGAAAATCCAACATTAGCCAGCCAACATTAATAAAGTAAAAAACATTCAACTTACCCCTGCCATCATGAAGGGCATCCTCCAGGTCCTTGTCCACCATTGCCAGCAAGAGTACATGAAAAAATACAATCTAATGGTCCCTAACCCCTTAACGGTTCTTACCATTGGGTTCTTTCAATCCAAAGTACCCCATGGTAAATCCAAACGGATGTTGTCTTGTCGAGATCTACAGCAAAAATTAGAAGTACAGGCCTTTTATATGGCCGGTGACGTCCCATTTTTGGGTCAGATGGTACAGTGCTAATCTGATTGGACGCTGTATCATGTGCCCACCTCTTTAAGGATGTGATGTTATCTCCAAGGGAGGTGCATCACATTCTTAAAAACCACACATCTCCAATCTCATTGGCTGTAATACCATGCAATATACTGTGAGAGAATCCCATTGGTTGCTCTACCATTTTAATCAAATTAGTTAAAGGATGTGACATCATCCCTTAAAGTGTGATCACTACACTAATTCATAAGTTAGTGACATACTGTAGATCATAATCTGTAAATATGTATAATTTCATTGAAGTGTAGAGAATAAGTTAACTTGTTTCTGTCCTGAGGAACTACAGATTTACTATAAAGTAACTGTTCCGATCGTTATAATAGAGAAGCACCGGATCCATATAGTATGTATATTCAGAATAACTAAAACTAATCTATAGGCACAGAATATACAGGGCTGTTAATAAATGGCGAGTCAGAAAACAACTCCCAGGTGGTGTGGAGTCCTTAAGAGACAATGTAACCCTGAAGGAAAAGAGTGAGAGGGTTGAGACCCACCCTCAAAACCTCATTGGGATAGTCCCAGGACCTCTATTGAACCACATGAGTTTCACATGCACAGCCCAATGTGGTCATCGCGTGTGCGTGGTATTCAGTGACGTCATCACACTCCTGGTGCGAATCGGACCATCAGGAAGTGTACTTAAGGTTTGTGTGTTTGTGATTATACTCCTTGATGTATTGCAATGTGCACGAAATGCATAGAAGGTCTGTCATTCCTCTGTTTTTAATGGACCGATAAAGCATTAATCTTTATATCAATTTTTGACCCACTCCTGGCTGTGTGCTATATCCTCTACTTGGTTCATCCTATAATTTTCATATCATTATTTGTAAATCTCTTAACATTTCTAGAGAAGGAAGTTTCCTGTTCTACTATACAAACACCATTTTATAGATGCAAAAGCATTACTTGTTCCTTTATGGTGGAATAGGAGTTATAATAGGATAAGTGGTGTTTTCTGGGGGAGGGGAACAATGCATCCTGCTATAGTACATCTCTACTTCTCCCAACATACTGTATACATCTTCTCACATCATAAAAAAAAGTCTGCTTCCAGCTACTCACGTGTTGCTGGCTTGGTTGAAGGAACAGGCCTTGTTTGTGGCACCTGGTTGTTGGGTGGCTGCAGCAGCTCTAAGATTACAGGTGATGTAAATCTAGGAATAAGTAAACAATAATCACATCTGCACTGAGCAAGATTAAGATGTATGCCCAGAAGGTGCCACCTAGAAAAGACCAAGGAGAAGTCTTACCATGGAGGAATCTGTCCCAGAAAACCTGAAGGCATCAATCATAAACTGAAGCTTGTCTGGTTGGGGCCTTGGGGATCTGAAGGCCGAGGAGGAATCCTCCTGTTTTCCATCCACCAAGCACCTGTAGACCGGTTACATTGTCACGGTGGTAATCAATTTAACAAACCCCATGCATATACATTCAAACTAAATCGACAGGCCTTACCCATTCAGAGCAATAATCTCATAACGAGGGTTGGAGTTTACATCAGGAGATAATGTGGCCACACAGCGATCAACAAAGATTGTCATAGGCACATGGTTTCCAGTGTCAATAGAAGCTTCAATGAGGAAGACATCACCAAGCTGGAACACAGTGGAGGTTCTCTGAGAGCTCCAATCATCTGCAAGGTGATAAGCAAACCATGTTGAGTTAGAGTCAAGCAGCACCCCTAAAGCAGTGGTGATCCCACATACCGGTCATCAGGTGCAAGGAGAAGGACAGCCTCTCTTCTACTGATAGAGTGGAGCTGAAGGGAACCCATGTTGGTTTGATCGCCTTGCTGCTCACATTGTGGTACCTGTAGATAGGACAAAAGAACCATTTGTTAAAAGCCAAGCACAACCAGACCACAAACCCACTAAGCAACCAGCAGTGAAAACATCTGATCAGCTTCATGTAGAAGTGATGAGCAGAGACGGATAGAAAATGTATCATGCAGATTTTGACTAACCACTGTTCAATGAAAAAATCTAAGGGGTGCAAATTGTGGAAACTGGATTGAGTGAATGTAAACTGAAGTTTTTCCATTAACCATGTCAAGACTTGTGATGCACCCTTTAATGCACCTTTCCTCAACTTTAAATAAATAGTTTGTTAAGAGGACAGTCATGAAACAGTTTGAGATAAGGGGCCATATTTACCATACAGCACTGGAAAACACTTTACAGCTCCATTAACGGAGTTGGCTTTAATTGGTCTCATTGCCATTAGTCTCTCATTGCCATTAGTCCAACATCAGAAGACTGCTTAGTAAATATGGCTACTGTAGCCGCTTCCTACTTTTGGTGAAGACATACTTAGGATAATAGCACTGGATGGGAACCAGAGCTGGGTTGGTCCTGGTGATGGGAGAGTTCCTGTAAGGGGTTGGGCTGTAGGTGAGGTTTGTGCTGTAGATTAGCCAGTCTGCGGTCATCTGAAGACACAAGAGGACAAAGATTAGACCCAAGAACTAGACTCACTACTTTAGCAGTACATCATGTGTTCTGAATCACCTTGGATAGTGTTGCACACAAATCCAAAACAACCTGTTCTATGTCCCAGATCTAGAACGAGTCCTGCCCTAATTTAATTTGTCCATGGAGTAGTCAGTTATTACCATTGGGTTTGCTCTGGATCACACCAAGGTTGCCTATTAACCTCATTATAAAGTCTGCAGTGAAGATACCTTTCCTACTGATACCTGTAATTATAGGGACCACTACTTGTCACATCAATCCTTCAGATCCTGCACCAAATCTTATGGTCATAAAGTACATGTTACCTACTTAAAGAAGCAATTCTACAAAACATGTAGTTTAGTTACACAATTGTAATCAGGGGGACCTTTGGCAGTGAGCCAATATTTGAAGTATTTGGGAAGCCAGATAAGAGTTTTCCATTCTCCTTCTGTAGATTGCGTTATGGCTGCAGCACAAATGTTAAACAGCAACATCCCCAGGAGGAAGCAATGGGCATTATCTTCAGAGATAGGGGATTCAATCTGAAAAAACTAATTCCCAGAGAGAGTTAAAGACTCAAGCTGGTTCTTTCCATTTAAGTATACTCTAGTAAAAGAGCAAAGCACCATGTATAACCAAGTCTATCTCACACTGTTGTGAAGTAGCTGACAGAGACCCATGTCCCACTATTTGACAAGATGATCAGTAGACCATCTACACATACCAGTTAAATATATTTGGGTTTAATCCCATTACAATGTAAACAGTATCAACCTACATCCCAGAGGACTTCAGCAGTTGCCCCAAGGAGGCACTTGGTTAATACTGAATATAAAAATTATGTTTTGGTCATCGACCCAAAACATGAATTCCTTGAAGAGCACCATTACCTTGGAAAGAAAGGATATGATTGAACCAAATACATAAAGGGCTTAAAAAAAAAAAAAAGTACTAGAAGGTATTTTTAAATGCACGAAATCAAGGTTAATCTTTAAATTTGTGGGGGGCTAAGATGTGAGGAAGTTCATGAAAAGTACACAGAATTCATGAATAGCCACCCAGGAGGCTGTGGAGGCCAAGACCTTAAGGGAATTCAAAATGTGTTTGGGATAGACATGACTCCTAATGAGATGTTTTTGTTCGAGGTCGTGAATTTCAAAACGGGCTCTGAGTCGCAAAATGCATTAGGTAGTTTGAAAGGGATTTAACAACTATTAAAGCAATGTGAAAGGCAGTTTAGTCTAATACACTATTGCTAATCTGTGGAAAGACATTAGCGTCTTATGGCTTGGCAAAAAGTTTCACTAGGAATTGCCATGGGACAGGGATTGCTCTTCATTTCAATAAGGCATTTGACAGTTTGGCACATCTCTAATCCTAAACATGAAAGAAAAAGACCAAATTGGATTTGAGATTACATGTCAATTTTTACATGCATGAGATCTAGAGTTCTTTCTGTAAAAATCCTGTAGAAATTAATGCCAGATAAGACTCATTCTCATCTACTGTGAGATATCAAACCCGATTAAATACTTATTTTGGTTTATTTCCCCAATTAGGTGAGCCATGTGTCTATGCCTAACATTGACATCCTTTTACTCTGAAAACAAACTCTAGGTTGAATAGCCATTTCATGATCACACACCTGCCTACCAACTCCAGGTCACCGTTAATGATCCATGACATTCTTCATAGCCTACACACAATGTAGATAAGAAGCCAGCAAATTAAAAGGCAAGGACTGGATTATCAATCAAAGGTGAACTGGAGTCATGTGGCAGGTATGTTGCTTGTTTTGAATACTACTGACTGCTTGGCACATGTGACTATCCAGATCATATGCATTTAGGTCTGCAGGTGAGGGTCCGAGTCCTGTATCCCACCATAGACTTGCCAAAGGAGCCCACTACACCTTGCTAAAAGCAATTGACCAAAGACATTTAAAATTCCCATCATAAAAAACCATGAACACTAGCGAAATACTTGATCATTTGTTGACCTACAACGTGCTGGTATACAGAGAGAGTTACCCAAGAGGACACCACATTCAAATTGGAACAGGTTTCATATAATTTAATGGCCGTGTTGGTGGAGAATATCAATTACCCCTGGAGACAATTAAGTCTACTGCAACTGTATGAAGATAGACAGTACTAGTTCAAGTTTAGGATGGGCACTGACACTGAATGAGAATTTAGTGTTCAAGGATAAGTGGATCTAAAAACGCCCAACCAATTTCAAAACCTTTATTGGATGGATCCACTTGGGGTGCGGATAGAGAGCTAAAATAAGCAACAGCCTGTATTCATGCAGAGAATATATACAGGAGACAAGTAAACAAAATCATGCATTTTCTGCCTCCAAATATGCCATGAACAAATAGAATGTTTAGATTTCTTCCCCACAGAAAACTGCAATGATGGGGATTGTAATCAGCAACAGTGCCTCTCCATTACCTGTAAGCGGTTCCCACACTCATGCAGCCCAACCTGGAAGGTCAGCACGGCATCTGTACTCTGGGAGCTGTGTGGGCAGAGCAGTGGTCCTAGGGTCATGTCTGAGGCCTTCACCAGCTTTCCTGTTCCAAACAGGTCCCTCTGTACAGTGACCACCATCTCCTGCTCCTGACACCTCACACTGATACGCTGCTGTTGGGACAGTTGTCTAGAAGAACCATGAGCAGATCCCACCACAGGCCAAGGATTCCATTGAGAAGACCACCTTCCAGGGACATACTGACCATGGACACCAGCTGGGTCACTGACCAGCAAGACAAGGAGCAGACAGCACAGTTTCCCCCACTGCTCCATTCTGACTACAGCAGAAACAGCACAGGGAGAAACTGCAGAGAATAACCTCATACACCCCACCCAAGCCCTGCAAACACTTTCCACCTGGGGGCATATAATCATCCCACCACTGAATATTAGCTGCATCTAATTGCCTCCCTGCCTTGGGCAGTTGGCTCAAGTGGCTAAACAATTACCCAGCATGCAAACGTAGTATTATAGAGGTTGACCAATCAATCCCTCAATACTTTAACATGTTTATTTGGGTGAGGACATAAAGATAAATAATATTGATAAATAATAAAGGGAATTCATCTGATTGCTGTTGATAATATTATAGTTAAATTCACCTGGTGGGTTATAGCTTCAGTGTATGTTTATATTGTTATATATTACACCCTCCAGACTCTAAAACGGAGTTAAAACAGGTTAATCAAAGGCCAAATGATCACACCGCTGTTATAAATAACCAATATTTGTATACAAAGAAGTGTTGTTGTTTTTTTTTTTGTGTCTGAAAACGTATGACAATACACAGCACTATTATATAATGCAGCATTTTTATTTTTAGGGAGAAGTGTACGTTCAGACCAGGGTACCATTATAAAATGCAGCATGTTCATTCACCAGGTGTTGAACATATATTGTGACACACTTAAATTTATTATTGAATGTAGTCTGTTGGGTATTTGCCAAGGTTAGAAAGGTACATCAAGATACTCATTACTATTATATTATTACTATTATATAGACAGTGCTGCATATTTATTTTCCGGGACCAGGACATGTATTAGTATTAATAACAGTGCAGCATGTTAATGTCTTATTTCTTTGTTTATTTATTTTTATCCTCTATCCCACGAATGCTCAACTCCAGTCTTCAAGCCCTCCCCAACAGGCCAGGTTTTCAGGATATTCCTGCATCAGCACAGGTAACTCAATGAGACCCTGCTTCAGCACAGGTGGCTCAATGAGACCCTGCTTCAGCACAGGTGACTCAATGAGACCCTGCTTCAGCACAGGTGACTCAATGAGACCCTGCTTCAGCACAGGTGACTCAATGAGACCCTGCTTCAGCACAGGTGGCTCAATGAGACCCTGCTTCACACAGGTGGCTCAATCAGAGGCTTAGTCTTCGACCGAGCCTCTGATCGAGCCACCTGTGATGAAGCTGCGATATCCTGAAAACCTGACCTGTTGGGGAAGCTTGAAGACTTGAGTTCAGGGAGAAGTGTACAGTATGTTCAGAGATACTCAGCACCATTTGAAAATGCACATGTTCTTTCACCAGGTGTTGAACATATGTCGAGACACACTTAACATTATTATTCAATGTAGGCTGTTGGGTATTTGCCAAAGGTTAGAAAATGTACATTGAGATACTCAGCACTATTATATAGTGCTGCATATTTATTTTCCGGGAGCAGAACATGTATGGAGATACTCAGTATTAATAACAGTGCAGCATGTTTATTTTCCGGGAGCAGAACATGTATGGAGATACTCAGTATTAATAACAGTGCAGCATGTTTATTTTCCGGGAGCAGAACATGTATGGAGATACTCAGTATTAATAACAGTGCAGCATGTTTATTTTCCGGGAGCAGAACATGTATGGAGATACTCAGTATTAATAACAGTGCAACATGTTTATTTTCTCAATTCTTTGTTTACTGATTTTTATCCTCTATCCCAGGGGTGCTTAACTCAGTCCTCAAGCCCCCCTAACAGGCCAGGTTTTCAGGATATTCCTGCTTCAGCTCAAGTACTCAATCGGTCCCTGCTTCAGCACAAGTGGCTCAGTCTTTGACTCCTGCTGTATCCTATAAAGAGAGAGTATATATCACTATACAGAATATTACAGCATAATCATTTCCAGTGATCCTAAGGCCTGGGACCCGCTGCGCTCGTTGGCGCGGGCGGCAATGTAGCGAGTTCCCCACCAGCAGGGGAATCCTCGCGAGTCAGTCCCGGTCCCCCCTGGCGGCACAGCTGACTACACGCTGTGGCGCGTCAGCCGCTAGGAGACACCACAGAATGGTGTTTCCTAGCTTCGACGCGTCACGTGGTGTGGCTGTGAGCCAATGGGGAGGGGAGGCTGCGGGAGGAGGAGAGGCTTCGGGGAGCGGGGAGGAGTGTGGAGTGAAAGCAGCGTGAGTGCCTCTCTGTGTGTGTGTCTGAGTGCGTGCGTGCGTGCCTGCCTGTGTGTGTGTATGTGTGTGCCTGTCTGTGTGCGTGCCTGTCTCTGTCTGTGTGTGTGTGTATGAGTGCATGCGTGCCTGCCTGTCTGTGTGTGCGTGTGTGTGTATGAGTGCGTGAGTGCCTGCCTGTGTGTGTGTGTATGTATGTATGTATGAGTGCCTGCGTGTGTGTGTTTTTTTTACTTACCTGCAGCCCGTGGCAGCCCGTGGAGGGAGGGGGGGGAAGAGTAGCGGGTTCCTCCGCTCAAGCCACGCCCCCCCCTCCCTGTCAATCCTCCCACTCCCGCCCACCTCCCGCTCCGGCCCCTCTCGTCATGGCCGCGCCCCCTCACGTCATGGCCGCGCCCCGTTTGGCCACGCCCCCCCCGCTCCGAGAAAAGTAGCCTGTAGACCGCAGATCGCGGTACAGCGAGTTGCACGCGCCGCCGGCAAGCAAGCCAGCCGTGCGGACGCGTGCAACGGGACCTTAGCCTAATGCTATTGTTCCTGCTTTCGATAAAGTCCTGCATGCTAATTTCCAGGGGATAAAAGTGTATGGAGAGACAGTCCCTAAACCCCCAGGGGACTTCACACATTAGAGTGTATGCTCTGTAGCTCAGAGATTCCCGTTCCTTGCTCCTATTCATAGTATATCTGTTCTCCATAAGATATATATATACGTGTCTGCTTTACACAGTAAATGAGACATTCATTGGTCAGTGTTACCTAATAATCCTAAAACCAAGGGGCCGCTTAACCTCAGTCCTCAAGCCTCCCAACAGGCCAGGTTTTCAGGATATTCCAGCTTCAGCACAGGTGGCTCAATCAGTCCCTGCTTCAGCACTGGTTGCTCAATCAGTCCATGCTTCAGCACATGTAGCACAATCAGTCCATGCTTCAGCACAGTTGGCTCAATCAGAGCAGCAGGCGAAGGAGCAAGAGCAAGATTAGGAGAAGCAGCAGCAGAAGGAGCCGCAGGAGCTTCTCCCACCCCTCGCCCTGTTGGTATTCTCACTGTCGGAAAATATACTGTATATAAAATATATAACAGAAATGCCCCGTCATGGCCGTGCCCCCCGTCATGGCCCCGCGCTCCCCTAGCGCTCACCTACAGACCGCCGATCGCGGCTGTAGTCTCTGCCCGCGCCGTCATGCTGCCAGTCACGCGTGCAGCAGGAAGGACTGGGGCCCTAGCCTTACGCATGCCATCATCTAGAGATAGGTAAACGTGTCTACATTTGGCCCAGAAACGATATATCGTGTTTTTGATAATACTCATTTTATGGACGAATATTCACATATTAAATAAATCTGAATGGATGTATTAAATTGGGGAGAAAAAGGGGGCAGCACTCTGACTTAGATAAATGTATGGGGTTGCAGGGTGCACCGAACATAAGGGGACCCTTATTCCCTCTATAGTACTAATAGACCTATGTAAGTACTGTACCAGCACTCTCTGTCTAATGGCTAAATGTACTAATGAATACAAATGTCATAAAGGTAAATAAGTTTAATGACACTAACAACAAACCGGAATTATAGCAAATATGTAAGAAAAATGTGTAAGCAAATTTTTTTATTAAATTCCACCGTCTGCCACATTTGTTTTGACCTGCAGTAACATTCGATTCCCCAACAAAACCTGAAAATCTTGGTTTGGCTGGAGAGGGGAGAGGTGGTGTGAAGAGATAGAAAGCAAAAGGGAGATGCAGAAAGAGAGAACAATATATATATATACAGTATACAGAGTATAAGACATGCAAATGAACATACAGTAATATTTACAGTTGCTATATATATGAATATACTATAGATATTATATAATATATATATATATATATATATATATATATAATAGCAACTGTAAATATACTGTATGTTCATTTGCATGTCTTAGACAGGTCTGCAACCCTGTCTTTCCCCATTGTCACCCAGCATACAGCGCTTCCCTGCAGCAAGGGATTCTGGGAAATGACTGCAAATGAGCACTCAGTGCCACCTTTTGTCTCAAGCTCGTATTACACAAGCCAATCCTCAAGCCACTGCATGCTGTTTTAAACACATTTTAAACAGAGGCTGGGATGAGATGCAAAGCCATTAGACCTACTCACATACATGTTTCAACCTTGATGGGTATCATCAGTGTGAGGCTGGTCTTAATGGCTTGCAGGTTGGAGACTAGACTAGGTAATCACCCACTGTCATTAAGGTTATGGTGGGTAAAAAAAGTGACAAAAACCTCCACGTAAAGCATAAAGCAACTGTAAATATTACTGTATGTCATTTGCATTCTTAGACAGGTCTGCAACCCTGTCTTTCCCCTTGTCACCCAGCATACAGCGCTTCCACTGCAGCAGGGATTCTGGGAAATGACATGCAAATGAGCACTCAGTGCCACCTTTTGTCTCAAGCTCGTATTACACAAGCCAATCCTCAAGCCACTGCATGCTGTTTTAAACACAGCTTTTAAACAGAGGCTGGGATCCCAGCCTCTGTTTAAAAGCTGTGTTTAAAACAGCAAAGCAGTGGCTTGAGGATTGGCTTGTGTAATACGAGCTTGAGACAAAAGGTGGCACTGAGTGCTCATTTGCATGTCATTTCCCAGAATCCCTTGCTGCAGTGGAAGCGCTGTATGCTGGGTGACAATGGGGAAAGACAGGGTTGCAGACCTGTCTAAGACATGCAAATGAACATACAGTAATATTTACAGTTGCTTTATGCTTTACTGTGGAGGGTTTTTGTCTCTTTTTTTACCCACCATAACCTATATATATATATATATTGTGACATAGTCCAAAGATGTTAGGCAGCTTTTTGCCCCGTTTTAGAGCAGAAAGTGCAGGAATAGTTAAAAATGATCCGTTCCACAGCTTCACATTAACTCAGGCAGCTGGATGGAAAATCCAGACCACAGATTACAATGGCTCTAGTTCTCCCTCACCTGCTCTTCTAATCACATGCACAGGTATTTAGAGCAGAGAGGTTTTGCATTTCACTCTCTCTCCTTAGAGCCTGGAGGCTGGGGGTATCGCTGCTCCCCTGTTTCCAGTTTCGGGGTTGACGGCCCCTCCAAGTATCACAGTACCAGAGGATTTGCCTGGACACGGGACCGAGTTCCCACCACGAACAGATAAGACCAAACAAATGTTTACTGCTGTTGCTAAAAGACTGTGCTGTATCTAAGTGACCCTAAATGAGAGAGCATTGTTTTAAGCTGGGGAACCAGGTTAGTTGGCCAGCAGCTGTTAGAGAGACTGATTCTATGTGTAGTTAGATCCCTGAAAGGGATAGGATTTTGTTTATATAATTTGGTTTCTTTTTACTTGAAATAACAGTGTGGGAAATACTGTAACAATGAAATGAGTGAACTGCTGAATGAAAGTATCTGAGTACCTCTAACCTACACATGTTAAAGCTGCAGTACCTTACTTGGATGAAAATAAAGCAGGCAGAAGCCTGAGTTAAGCAGCATAATACTTTGCATGATCCTGTTTGTTGTATAATTAACCCTAGAAGACTGTGTCGGGAAGAACCCAGACAGACGTCAGCGCTACAAAAGAGGGGCGTTTGTCACAATATATATATATATATATATACAGCACTTGGGACCCTAACTTGGAATAGTCTCTCTCCTCTCTATTCTCTCTCTTCTCTCTCTTCTCTCTCTTTTTAAATCAACCTGCCAATAATCACAAGTGCGGATGAACACAATTTTCACAGAAAAATGAAATGTTTGCAAATCATTTTCACATGTACAGTAAACTCTCCACTTGACTATTACAACCTTCTTCTCTCAGGCCTTCCTAACGTATACCTCTAAAATCTATCCAAAATTCTGCGACATTTATCTCTTTGTTCTAGGTCTGTCTCTGCCGCTCACCTCCAAAAATTCCTTCAATGGCTCCCTATCAAGATTGTAACAATAGTATTTGGGACCAAGGCTACATTTCTAAAGCTTCCAATGAAGGAGCTACAGATCAGAACCATCTCTAAAACTATCCTAGCCCCTCTTACTAGTTTCAATATTTGGGCATATGGTTTGACTCCTATTTAACATTTGGGTTGCACATTAATACCCTGACATCCAAAACCTATGCCAAAATAGGTGTAAATCTGCTAGTCAGAAAGTGCAGCGCACAGCAGATGCTGATACCAATTATAGACTATAGGGATAAAGTATATGGCACAGCACCCTAAACTCACCTTGGCAAACTTGATACCCTCTACAATTCAATATGCCGCTTTGTCTTCCAATGCAACTACAACACACATCACTGCGAAAGGCTCAAATAACTAGATTGGTCATCACTTGAGTCTAGGCGCAAAGTTAATCTTTCCTGTCTTGCCTTCAAATATTTTCTGGGCAAGCAACCCGCTTATATGAACAAGCTCTTCACCCCTACACATGCAGCAATTTTCATCTGAGATCTGACTCCAAAAGACTGTTCATGGTCCCAAGGTTCAACAAAGTATCCGTCCGCTACTCCTTCTATTACGGTGCACCCCACAACTGAGACAGTCTATCGGAGACTCTCACTTCCGCCATCAGTATAAGTTCTTTCAAAACAAAAGCTATCTCACATTTTAATCTGGTCTGTAACTGTTATATACTGCACAGATAAAATATATTATCTGTAACTGTGAATGCAATGTCTTGTATATAATGTACTGTATTACCCATTTCACTCATTGTAACTATGTATCTGTAACCATGTATTTGTCATTATAACTCCGTGATGGGGGTAACCAGGCTCTCAAATAAAGGTTAAGCCCATTTTTTGGTTACCAATGATCTGTGTATTAGGGTCCAAGAGAGTTAGCTCTTGGGTCCAGTAACATTGTATCTTTCAATGTATAATCTGTAATAAAAGTATTTGTTGTGTTTTTCCCTTTCCGGGTATGCCAGCGAGCAGGGATTGCTAGGGTGGGAGTTTCACGGGGGGTTTTGTGGAGGAACCGTTTACAGAATGTGCCTAGGAGGTTAGGATCGGCAGTTGTCGGTTCCCCTAAAAATGTATCCAGGAATCATGCCTGATTCCCAGATAGATGTAGGCACATTGTCCCGGCAATATCTCCCCTTTAAAACGCACACGCGCAACTCACCACTAGGGTACCCTGCTTTAGCATAGCCCACAAAGGTGAATGAGGCAAAGGGATGAACAGGTATCCCTGTAGCTGAGGGAATCCCTAGGTTAAGGGGGGTAATCCAGCTAGTGCCCAGGTAACCCAGAACCAGTGTAGGGTTTGCGCGTGCCCCAACCGCATATAAGGTTGAGGGGCGACTCTGAGAAGCCCAGATTAAGTCCCAGGGAAAGTGTGTGGGGAATAAGGCAGTTAGAAATAAACTACAACATTTTTACACTTCTGTCCCTCATACCCCAAGACTATGAAGTGTATTACAGTATAAATTATTAATGTAGTGTTGTGTACTATTACCTTCAGAACCGATGCCCAAACAGACTGCCCAGGCTAATCCATAGGCGCCGATAAATCTGCTGGAAATCAGAGTTCAGTCAGAGGATGCCCAGAGGTGTGAGAAGCATTTTGTCAGCGAGGAAAGGCAGAGTACCAGGTCCAGAGATCAGTAGTAGTCCTCCTGGATGCCACTTGCTCTGCCAGACCTGAGGGAGCCTGTCCTAGTGGGTGGCATTGAGATAGCCAGGTTGAGAGGTGCCAGGTTGGCGCAGTTCTATTGGCTATTTCAGATTTCCCGCTGACCCGGCTTTTCTAGCCGGCGTGGCTCTGATTGGTTGCACACACGCGGAGGCAAAATTTGCAGCAAGTGCCACGGAGTGAGCCCCAGCGCGTGGGACCACCACATGAAGCGGAATTTTAACTGCCCCCTGTTTGACTCATTATGGTGCCGATGTGATGAACATCTCGTTGACTTGGACACTTACTTATATTTACTTAGATGTAAGTTATTTTATTGCCTTGTTGTTTAATACAATATACAATCATCCTTACCTTGGTGCGCTCCTGTGCTTCTTTTCTTGGTCGCTTGGGAAAGTTCAAATGCTGTGATTGGTTACTGAGTTTTGTGAATGAAACTCAGAATACTATTGTAAGGTCCGGGGGAACACCTCTCCCTAAGTGGGTTCCTCCCGTGACTATGCCTACCCGACACGCTCAGGCTCTGCTGTCTCGCCGCCACGAGCAACATCCTCCTTCCTCTTCTTTGATCTCCGCGGTGGTTGAAGAATGCGCGCATGCGCGCACAGGACCACGCGCTTTTACGTCCTCCTGCGGGAGGTGCTTCCGCCCCCAGCTCAGGCCGCGCGTACCTCTCCCGCGCGGCGCACACGCCTGATGCGCGTGTACCGCCCACAAGCCTCGCGTCAAGCCATCAGCTGTGGCAATCTTTTCTCCATCAATCCCTATCCTCCTTGGGGTCGCTCCCCCGTCACTCCCCCTCTTCTTATTGGTCCTTCCTCCTATTTATACCCTGCTCAGCCATTCCTTCTTTGGCTGAGCATAGCTTTGTGTGACCTGTGTTACCCACGGTCGTGCCTGCCCTAGTTCTTGTCTCTTTGTCTTCCCTAGTGATTCCCGTGTACCGAACCGGCTTGGCTGTGGACCCGCTCTGGACTTCGACCCTTGGCTTACTATCTGACCTCCCGAACTCTCCGACAATTTACCTCGGCTTACGGATTCAGACCTACCCCCTGGCTCTGGACCCCAGGCTCTCGGTACCGACTATTCTTCTGGATATTCCCTTATACGTCCGGCGAGTATCTAAACTTCATCTTATACTCCCGCACAGTTCCGGACGCCTACCATCCACTTTCCAGGCGTGTCCCCGTAGCTGTGGGTGCAGGTGTTACCCTTCTCACCTTAGTTTCGGGGTCCCTCCTTGTCCGTGGTGAGCACAGCGTGACAACTATAAGAATCTTTGAGCCAATCAGATTCGACGTTCCCTGTTGAAAGAGCGCGGGCGGGCTTTTCAACGTTGCTTCTGGACAAATAGCAAGGCAACCAACTTCAATTTCAAGCCAGAAAAGCCTGCCCGCTTGAGTCTAAGTCTGACTTTTTCACCGAAGTTCTGATAAACGATCGTAGCGGACGCGGCTGGGATTTTCTGCCAATTTTAGTTCCAGAGGTTTGGAGTAACTCGCGGTGAAGAAAGTCCAAGTTCTCAGAAGACAAGATAGCGGTGGCATATGGAACTCTTATTTAGTGTTCCCTGCACCTAGGAAAGTCTAGTTTTTGACCCCAGTCCCAAAGTAAGTGTGTCTTTTCGTCTGTATTTTGCATATCATGGTGTGTAAGCGAATTTATGCCGAATAAATTACAATTTATTTCATTACCTTGATTTACTCAATGAATGATCCCGGTAAAAAGGTGTAACTAACCTGGTTTCCCGTGTCAAAGTCTGTGCCCAGGACATACTTGAAAAAGAGAGGTAACTCAATATTACTTCATGGTAAAACATTTTTATAAATAAATCAATATCCAAATTAACTATAACTTCCTATTTCTCATCTTCAATGATCTCCAATGTTCTTCTACACCATTTTACAGTACATCTATGCCCCTTCTCGTCCATTACACTCTGCTGAAGGCTGTCTCCTCTCTGCTTCTCTTATATCTACATTACTGTCCAATCTTAAACCTCTTTCACTTTTGGCTCCCAAAAAATGAAACTTCATTCCCCCAAAAATGTGCACATTTACTGTACCTACCCCTATTTTCTAGTCATGCCTTAAATCTAACTTCAATAAACCAACAGGTTAATTTAAGCCTGAGACTATTCCTCACCCTCCTAATGCACTGAAGTGTCCCATCAAATACTGTATGTTTTCTACTGCACTTGCTCAATTTTTATTCGGTAAGTCCCACATTCTCCATTCAGATAGTAAGCTCTGTGGCACAGGGACTCCCTTATTCTTTTGGGTAACTTCCTGTGTAACACTCTTGTGTAACTTTGTGCATTGTCTCCAAGCTCTGTCTCCATTCTAACTCTGTAAAGTGCTGTGTACATTGGTGTAACTATATAAATAAACACATACATACAAACATACACATATCTGATTCATTCATCCCATTGTCCCACGTCATCATTTGCTATTCCCCAGAAATCACTTCCTAATGAGTCTTTGTGGAATTCTTCATAATGTTCCAACTCCACATAGACTCTCCTCCCTATTGTGAGCATGTATAAGAGGTCAGAGAATCAGCACAGGTTTAATACAGAGCTTATCCTGGGAAAGGCCCCACTGCAATGGGGGAGAGAAATCCTATTACCTACACACTCCTCTTCATACGAACATCCGTCTCTCAGTTCTGAACGTTTGCTGCTGAGAAATATTATTTCCAGGACTTGGAGAGAAATAAAACTCTATCTGGAAATGAAATAAAAGACCAATAGTAAGTAGAGTAAAGTCTTCTCTTTAACAATTGGGGGGGGGGGGTAAGTACTCAGATACCAGTGAGTAACAATGCTACATAGCTGGGTAATGGTTAATATCAGAATTATAATTAAAAGTAAGTATTTTCTTTTTGCATCTATGTGAGTAGCACAGATGACATATTACCCCAACATGTAGGGAACTTAGGATCTGCTGAATAATAGTGTTTTATTGTGGAAGCAAATGGGGTTTTTTTGCACCAGTTATGCACCTTGTGTTACAGATGGGAATTATTCTCTTGACATTAATTGCTTATCCGAGCTACAAAACTACAGCAAAACATATGTGAAAAAGCGAGAGCAGATTTCGTGTAGGAAATACCCCCTTGCATTCAGAAGATCCCTTCTTATACAGTATGTCACAGTCTTGCCCCAGTTTTGCAGCTGGGGAACTTTGTGATGCCCCCATGTTACACATTATTACTATAAAGAATATTGTAGTGTTGTGATCACTAACCTCAGCAATAACAACTAATAAACCATCAAATTACATTGTAGTAGGAAAATGAGAATCATTGAAAAGTTGCAGTAAGAATAAATTTGTGCATAAATAGTGTATTTGTTGTCAGGTTTATAACACATTCCCTGATTCAATGTTTTCTTCCTACCAAAAGGTATCATTATTATAAGATTAAATACTCAGAAGTGTTTTTCCAGCAAACGGTAATTAACGATCATTAACATGCTTTATTTTTATTCTTTTTATTTAGAATGTTTTTGTACACAATTATTAGCGATTGGGGAAATGATTCATAAAGTAGTTGAGGTATAATTACACTAAATAAATGATTTCCAGCACCAATTTGTACACCGATGACAACTGTGTTTTGTTTCCTTACTGATTTTTTTTTATTTGATTGAATAAATATTGACATTTTAATTGTTCCAAGCATTGTTCGTCCAATCTTTAATGAGTAATACTTTAAGCTTTATAGGACTATTTACATGTCCGTACACTAATACCATGGCTCTGAGTAAATAAATATTGAATTCTGCTTTTACACTACAGGTTTAGCTAGCTGGCCAAATTTGTCCACATACTTGTAAATGAATACTTGGGCACAGAGTGCATGTAATAAGGGGCTGTAAATCTCCCCAATCTGAGAAGACCTATTTTTGATACTTTATCCTGTTTAGCCTTAGTGCACCCACCTTTTTAATCATGAGGTAGAGCGAGTATACTACTGAGTTCTCTTTTTTATATCTCGTTCTATTACAAAATATCAGAGTTTCCATAGGAGTCAGCGCAGTTTTAATGCAGAATTGTATTTAAAGAGTGTTTAAAATAGACATGTTTAAAGTAAAACATCTACAACCAAAGGGATAGAACACATTGAAAAACCCCTAAATGCAACTTACTGTACTTGTTAAATACTAGGACTGTACAAAGACCCGCCAATGCCCTTGTTACATTATTACATAGATGGGTGTTTGCAGTTCATGTTTCCATTGTTAAATTAGACAAAAATGAGTTTTAAACACTGTTTCCAGTTGGCTGCTAAGGGTACAAATGTAGCTACTGTATACTCATTGTGAGATAACACAATATATCCTGTTAGAACTCAAAATATCACATAGTTCCAACAGGATTCAGTGCCAGTCATGGAGCAGAATATCCCAACATATCCCAATATATATCCCACCATGGCCAACAGAGCCCAACATATCCCAACATATCAATATTTACCAACATTCCCCACCACATCCCACCATTGATGAGTATTAGGACTCATTTACAAAAGGGAAGTTTTAGCCCAAGTAACTTATCAATTTATTTTATTACCGTATTTCCCTCAAAAATAATTGGACCATTGTACAGGGCCACTATGTGTGCGCGCGCGTTACATGTTCTGCACTTCTGTCTGCACAGGGGGGAGAAGAAGGAAATATTAGGAATACATAAAAAGCGGCAATAACCACTGCGGCCTAATTTTCTGTAAGTGTTACACAGATATAGCCAGATTGTCTATGAGTTAAAGTTCAGGCAGCCAGTTAGTACACAGTGTGATTGCTTATACCTCCTTCTTATCTGTCAGACATTCACTATTTAGGCAGCCAGTTAGCACTGCATGGCATATGTCACAGTGTGACTGCACAGCTGTGCTAAAGGTTTGCTTAACCACTTACTCAGCACAATCTGAGCTGTGTATCATAACGATGTGGTCACAATGATTTTTTTTATTTTTTTATAACTTCAATTTTATTGTTTTTGTGTTTAGAGCAGACAATGTCAGATCATACATACATTGTATCTTGTTGAACAATCTCAAATGACACTGTTAACACCTATTCCACAACTTTTCAGTTAACACATTGTACATGAACAATATAATGGATATTAAAGTATAATTAAAGAGGAAATAAAGGTGATGGGAAAGGGAAAGGAAGGTTGGGGGGGAAGGGAAAGGGTTGATGAGTGCGAGGCCACCCCGCCACCGCTCATCTCATTATTTAAAACCCGGATCTGTCTCAACTCCCTATGCCCGGGAATCGGACCCATTGTGCTTGATTAGGCTCCCGTCATCTACTGGCCCGGGCTTTTTCCTGTAGTAGCTGCCCGCAGTATGAATAAGGATCAACCTCAATAATCAAACGAGAACGCATTTGTGATTATCATTGCCAAATCGTGTTTATCTCAACCCCTGAGATATCTGTCTGGGCCAGCCATGGCAACTAGACTTTTAGAAAATTGACGCCAGTGTCATTAACTAAACTTGTTAATTTTTCCATCTGGCACACATACAAAATTCTGTTACGAATCTTGGGGATAGTTGGAATTTCGTTTCCACAATGCTGCGATCTCACACCTCATTGGTGTTGCAAAATGTGCAATCAGTTTATTACCAGCTTTGGACCCGGCAGTGGTCTGTTTAAGAGGAACAGCCACGGGTCTGGGGGAATTGTGAGATCAAAAATCCAATTTCTAATCTTCTCCCAGATCGGAGTGATCCGAGGACAAGACCACAGCATGTGCAACAGGTCGGCCATACAGTACTCCACACTGTCTAGGGCACAGCAGGGAGTATCCCGGCACAAACCTTGATAATTTCAGTGGGTGAAATATCACCTCATTAAAACTTTATATGCGTTCTCTTTCAATGTTGTGCAGATCGAGCTCTTGGCCACCGCCACAGTTATAACTGTCCAGTCTTCCTCCTCTAGTTCTTCTCCAAAGTCTGTCTCCCATTGTGTCCTATATGTTAACTTTTGGTGTTGTGCAACTCCAGAACCGACCACTTCTCCATACATCTGTGATGTAAGTCCCTGTGTGTCTACTTCTGCGAGACAGAGCTTCTCAAATGTGGTCAATGGGGGGTAGGGGAATGTTTGTTGTAGTATGCTCTGATGTGGAGGTATATAAAAAAAATGGTGTGCGGGATATCTTTGTCTGATCTAATTTGTTCAAATGATTTGATTCTTTTGTTACCCTCCAGATCTCTAAGTCTATAATAACCTCTGCGCTTCCAAATTGAAAAGTCACTGCTGGACACACCCAGAGCAAAGTCTGGATTGCCCCAAAGTGGGGACATCAGAGAGTGTTTGTTAGTTAAAGAATGTTTAAATTTGGCGACCTCCCAAACTGATAGGGAGTTGGCCATTGAGGAAAGTGGCATGTTAGCTAATTTAAGTGCTGTTTTAGGTATCCAAATTAGGTTGTTTAGCTCCAATGTGGAGTAAACCACTCTTTCCAGATCAACCCATCTTTTCAATGCTGGATTGGTCTGCCATTGAGTGATTTGACATAATTTTTCCACTTTGTAGTAGGATAATAGGCAAGGTACCGCTAGTTCTCCCGTCATGGTGGTTCTTTTCATAATTGTTTTATTTACTCTTGGTTTTTTACCTCCCCAGATAAAGTTGGAAATTTCAGACTGAAGTGAGAGTATAACCTTCAGTCTCAGTGGCACTGGTAACATCTGGAATAGGTAAAGGATACGGGGGAGGAGATTCATCTTCACACTATGTATCCTGCCTATCCAAGAGATCCTGTGGGACCTCCACTTTCTCAGATCATCTTTCATTGTCCGAATCAGTTTGGGGTAATTTGCGTTATATATGCTCTTAAAGTCTTTGGTGATGTGGACTCCCAGGTATTTAATGTTTCCATGTTGCCAATTAAAATTGAAATTTAGGCCTATTAATTTTTCCACATCTTTTGGGAGGCTTACATTTAATGGCTTGGATTTGGCCTGATTGATCTTATAGCCAGATATTTTATTAAATTTCTCCAGCAAGTCAAATAGGTTCGGCAGAGAGGTAAGAAGTTTCGCTATTGAAAGGAAAATATCATCAGCATAAAGGGCCACTTTATGGGATTGTGAATGAACTGTAATTCCTGTGATATCCGGATTGCTACGTATTCGAGCTGCTAGAGGTTCCATGTAGAGGGAGAACAGGAGGGGTGATAACGGGCACCCCTGTCTCGTGCCACTTTTCATTTTGAATGGGCCTGATGGAAACCCCTGATGGATAACCCTAGCAGTTGGGCCTGAGTATAGCGACAGAATCGCACCACTCACCCGTTCCCGAAGCCGAAGGCCCCAAGCGTCTCTTTAAGATATGGCCAGTCAATCCTGTCAAAGGCTTTTCCTGCATCCAGACTTAACATCATAACCTGTAATTTTTTTGCCTTGGCTAACACTATCAGATCAATGATTCGTCGGGTGTTATCCGCTGCCTTTCTATCTTTAATAAAACCGACTTGATCTGGATGTATCAGTCTGGGCAGGATGTGACTTAATCAGTTGGCCAATAATTTAGCGTAAATTTTGACATCGGTGTTGATGAATGAAATTGGCCTATAGCTTTTACAATCCAGCAGATCATTTCCTGATTTATATATCACTGATATAGACGCCTGCAGCATCTGATCCGGGAACGGGGCCCCCGCTAATACAGCGTTGAACATTCGGAGAAGGCACGGGGCCAAAAGCTTGCTGAATTTCTTATAGTAGAGCCCCGAGAAGCCGTCTGGACCAGGCGCCTTTGATGGCTTTAGCTCTTTAATAACCTGCGCCAGCTCCTCCATTGTGAAATTTGCCCCCAACACGTCTCTGTCCGCCTCACTCAATCTTGCCAGGTTAGAGCTTGCCTGGAACTCTTCCAGAGCTTTTTTTTTTTTGAGTTATGTGCCACTTTCTCTCCGTTATATCAATTTTCGTAGAAACTCCTTGTGACAGAGTAAATAAAAGCCACCAGCTATATGCCTGACAGACATATGTTTAGTCTGCAGTGCAGCAGTGGTGAGGTTAACTTCAGCTGGGAAGCTCATGGCAATTAGTTGAATCCATGCTGCCTAATCAAGGTGTGTTAAAAACCCCAGGATGTGCACACATGCAGTTGGCTGGTCAGGAGACAGGAGTGAGTTACTGAAGAGATTACTGATATAAGGTCTGTTTGCAAAGTACATTTTTTGATGAACTGTTGTGTCCTGCACGCTGAAGAAAACCTGTTTTGTTAGCATGCTAAAGAGAACCTGCTTTGTTTGCCATGCTGAAGATAAGCTATTTTGTTTTTTCTGCTGAAGAAAAGCTATTTTGTTTTGTGAGCTGTATGTTTTAAGGCTGAATAAATAAGCCTTGTAAAGAGACCCCGCGTGTGTCGTTGCATGTACGCCGCAACACTCCTAAATTCATCAACTATAGATTTTGGGTTGGCTGTGGCAGATCCTGATTGTAAACGAATCGCCTGTATATTAAAATTTGTTTGTCTATTCCTTAATTTGCGTGCTAGCCGAGAATCTGGCCTGTTTGCTTTCTCGTAAAATTTCCTCTTTGGCCAACTTAGGGAAATATCCGCCTTGGAGGCAAGAAGCAGGTTTAGTTCAATTTTGATGTCCTTCAGCTCTATGTTTAGTTCAATTTTGATGTCCTTCAGCTCTTTTAGGACCTGAGGATCGGAGCGCCTTTTAGTTGCCACTCCAATCAGCGTGCCTCTTAAAGTTTCTTTATGTGCTTCCCAAAGAATTGACTGGGAGTTTACGCTGCCGCTATTTGTTTTAAAAAATAGGTCAATCTCCCTGCCTATAAATTCACACATTTCTGGGATTTTTAAGATGGACTCATTGAGCTTCCAGTTTGCTCCCGGCCTATCCATGCGAATTTGATCGCACCTTTGCTCTATCAATGCATGGTCGCCACGAAATATCGTGGATCCCTGCCTGGTAGACCATGCGGACCAGTTTACTAGAGATAAAGAATTAGTCGATTCTACTGTATGTATCGTGGGGATGTGAATAGAAAATATAATTATTCTCAGTAGGGTGCAGTTCTCTCCATATATCTACCAGCTGATTCTCCTTGATGCCTGAGTTCAGTGTGCCTATTACCCCTTTGTTACTAGCCCTATATGTGCCTGTTCTATCTATTCTCGGGTTTATCACTAAGTTGAAATCTCCTGCTAATACAATGTGCCCCTTAGCTATTCTATTTAATATCTGAAAAAATCCTGAAAAGAAGTCAGGGTTTTGCTCGCATGGGGCATATAGAGGCTAGAGTTATGGACTGCTCTTGTATTGTACCCACAACTGTCAGAAACTGACCATCTCTATCCTTTCTTAATGTCTCAGATACAAATGTGAATGAGTATAGCTACTCCTCTCTTTTTCTCAGAGGCCGAGGCTAGGAAAAATTGTCTGAACTTTTTATCTATATATTTGGGCGAGCTGCTTAGGCTAAAATGTGTTTCCTGGATCATTATAACATCAGCATGTTTTCTTTTATAGTCTGCTATTGCCACTCGCCTTTTAGTCGGACTATTTAGCCCTATTACGTTATGGGATATTATATTAATGGCCATTACATTTTGTTGTGTTCCATGTGCCTCGTAACAAAGCTCGACTTTATGTCTCTCTTAGGTTGAATCTGATAGGAGGCCCCTGTATTTTTCTTTATATTCTCCAAGTCAGAGACTCGGGGGACCCTGGCGGAGGAGGGACCTCGCACCCGTTGGAAAGGAGGGGAGGGGTGGAAGGAGGGGAAGGAACCTAAATAATAATAAGAACGTGGCAGAGCTGGATCTGGTCTTTACCAGACTCGGCTCTTTTGCCCTAAGGGAGGGTCTTTCAACTGGCCCCTTTTGACTAGGACCAACCCCCCTGAATCGCAGATGAACTGCCAGGGTAATCCCCTTCCGGCATCTCACAATTCAACTATTTTTCTTAAACTCCGGCTTGTTACCTTAATATATTAACATAGACCTAAATATTTCTGTACAAGAAGGTTAGTATTCTGTGCACCCCTAAACCATTTATCGTAAAGTTTTATAGCAGTCTAATTTTTCGGAGGTGACCCGACACGGCACCAGACCGACAGTCTGGATTCAAATAGCTATATATCTCATATGATTTCTGAGCCTCTCAACTGTCGCTGTCTCCCCTGTTATTTTGTTGAGGCCCACTGGTGTGCTCTATCTGAATTCCCTTTATGAACAGTGAATGGGTGTGGATGAGAGCGGTGCAACACCAGGCCCTGTTACATCATAATGGGGTTCCATTATTCTCTGTAGGCTGCACATGTCGCCCCAACCCCAGACTATGACGGTCTGGTGCTTCTTCCTTTCCTTGGGGTGTTTCTCTGAGACCCTTCTGGGGTCTCTATATAACTCGAACCCGGTTTAACAACACAGCAATATAACATAACATATATACAATTAAACATATAAAAATATACATAAGGCATTCCCTTGAGCATTCACTCTCCCCTTTTCCTTTGCTATACTTGTGTTTCGCAAAGCCACTTCAACTTGCTATGGATGACACCCGCATACTCTCATCTTGCGTACAGTATATAGCACGCCAGCCCAACCCCCGGAACCCCACTCATACAGGGAACTTTCTTAGTGCTAACTGAGACCCATATGGGATCCTCCAGGGCTAACCTCCCATAAAGCCAAACAGTGTCTCGATCCACCGCAGTCATTGCCTCCTCTTAAGCAGGCTATGTGCATCTGTTCAGAGAGGCTCTGTGTCCACATAGTTACCTATATTTCTACTCATTCATACTTATATTAAGGAGGTAATTCTAATCCCGCGAAGGCAACACATCTACTCGGGTCTTTTTATCTGCGCAGAATCTCTCCCACCCCTCCTATGCTTCCATATTCTCCTTTTTCAGCCTAACACCATGCACCCCCCTAAACTGTTTGACGAAACACCTTCACCAACAGACAACCGTCGCTACAGTAACGTCTGCACCGTGCCGGCGCCTCACAAGCTTGGAAAGTCCACTGCTGGGTCACGCAAGAGCTCCACCAGTATAATGGGACAGTTGCAATGCAGAGAAGTTGGGGTGTAGCGCTGGTGCATCGCTGTGGCCACAATGGTGTAATGCAGATGTAGGGTAGATAGCTCTTGTATATAAATGCACTTAGTGTAGCTCCGTACCCGGATCTCCCCCCATCCCGATCTCGGAACTTCCTCTGATTAGGACCTCGGGCACGACCTCCCCTGCTGCCCGACACCATCCAGTGATCGAGAGAGGATCCAGAAGCCACCACGCCGCTCCATGGGCGTCCGCAGAAATATTTCAGGGGGGGGCATAATGTTAACTAGACAGAGAGAGAGAGTGGTTTGTGTGGGGGGGGGTGGGTGCGGGTGTGGGTGACTGACCTTTTGACGACGTGACTCTCCGTTTGTGAACTGACACTTGGTGACTGACTTGACACTTGGTGGGTGACTGATGACTGTGGTTTGGTGTTGTATTCATTCACAGACACGTACACAACACCACACCCACCCCTCGCCCTCTCGACTCTCCCCCCTCCCAGACTCTCCCCCCTCTCCGACTGCTCCCCCCGCCCAGACTCTTCCCTCTCCCTCTCAGACTCTCCTCCTCACTCTCCCTCTCCCTCTCACCTCTCACCTCTCAGACTCTCTCCCCTCTCACCACCTCCCCCTCGTCCGCACCTCCCTCTCTTATGAGCTCACTCTCCTCTCTCCCTCTCAGACGCCCTCCCTCAGCACTCGTCTCCCTCTCAGACTCCCAGTCCCTCTCGACTTCCTCATCTCAACGTTGCTCCTCTCAGACTGTCCCTCTCTCTCAGCCTGTCCCTCTCCCTCTCAGACTTGCTCCCTCTCAGACGTCCCCTCCCTCTCCCGCTCCTCATATACTCTCCCTCTCCTCCCTCTCAACTCGCTCTCTCCACTCCTCTCCCTCCCCTTCCCCTCAACCTTCACTCTCTCCCTCTCAGACTCTCCCTTCCCGTCTCACTCACTCTCCTCAGACTCTCTCACTCTCCCTCATCAGCCTCTCCTCTTTCCACCTCTCCCCTCGTCACCTCCATCCTCTCTTCTCCTCCTCATCCCCCTCCCTCGCCCCAACTCCTCTCTCCTCTCCCCGTCTTCCTCTCCCTTCAGCCAACTCCTCACTCTCCCTCTCAGACCTTCACTCTCCCTCGCATACTCCACTCTCCCTCTCAATACTCTCCCTGCATCCCTCTCTCAGACTCTCACTCTCCTCCCTCTTATCTCCCTCTCATACTCTCCCTCTCCCTCTCAGACTCTCCCTCTCCCTCTAGACTTCCTCCCTCTCCCTCTCAACTCTCAACTCTCTCCCATCGCAGACTCTCACGCCCCCTCTAGCTCTCACTCTCCCTCTCAGACTCTCACGTCTCCCCCTCAGACTTCTCTCTCTCCCCCTACAGACTCTCTCTCCTTCCCCCTCAGACTCTCGGTCCCCCCCTCATACTCTCTCAACTCCCCCCTCAGACCCTTCCCCCTTCAGAATCCCTCGCCTCATCAGACTCTCTCTCTCACTCCGACTCTCTCTCACTCTCAGACTCCAGACCACAAACACCCCAACACACCCCAACACACACCCCCATGTTCCCACAACACACATCACACCACTCTAATGCAACATATATTCCCCATGTTTATCAACCCATCTCTTTCTTTTACCGCGCCTCTCTTTCTCCTCCCTCTCTTCTTCATTCCACTCTCTCCCACCAACCCTCATGAGCTCCTCACTTTTCCTCTATGGAATGAGGAGACGCACAAAAAAAAGACCCAAAAAAAAAACAAAACCACCTTACCTCCATACCCAACTACGCCCTTTTCTCCTCACTCCTCTATCTCTCCTCCCCTCCATCACTTATTCCCCTCTGACTCAAACCCACTCCCCTGAAGCCCGTCCTCCTCACTTCATCATATCCCTCTCCCTGAAATCTCACACAGACACACAGACTACACAAACTCAGACACAAACTCAGACACTCCTCGCAACAAGGGGGATCGAGCATGGTGTGGGGACCTGAGCAGGTGGGGGGAATGGACGGGAAGGGGGCCCCGAGCAGGTGGGGTAATCTGGAAAGGGAAGGGGGGACCGGAGCGGGGGGGGGGAAATGCAGAGCAGGAGGACAAGGGGAAGCGAGTGGCATGGAGCAGTAGTAACCTGACAACTTGCTGCCATGCGGAAAGGGCGGGCCTCGCTATCATAGGTCAGAATAAGACTCGCAGGGTAGCAAACTTTTTATGCCGAGCCCCCCTTTTCAATCCATTGAATTTCTCCGGGCCCAACCCTGCCTGACGTAATCAAAATCACATGCAACCCCCCCCCCCCCTTTATATTAATAACGATATACAATGTAAATAAAAAATGTTTCAAAGCTGCGCTTGCAAAATTGGGCTGCGTGCAACGCGCCTCGGAGAGTGGTGACATATCCAACTCCAAGCTGAGCACACAGGTTGTTTGTACCTATTATTTTGCAAAACGGCATCGTGGGGGTACGGCGGGGGGTATGAGGATCAAGAGCTATTTCTGTAGTTTCTTGTGTTTGTGGTGGTTGTGGTGTGCCCGCATTGACTGGGCTGCCTGGCATGCTTCAATGTCATTTTGTTTGTTCGCCAAGCACACAATCAATCACACACACAAACAAACCTCGCCCACGCAACCAAAAAACAAATCAATGGCACACATTCATCACAAAACACCCCCATCACATACTATATATATATAATATATATATATATCTATCTCTATATTCTCACTAATTATATATATATATATGTCCTAACCCATACACACCAAAGAAGCACCCCCCCACCACACACCCCCCTGCCCTATCCTCTGGAATCTAAACCCACACCACACCCCCCCCACACACACCTCACTATCTCCGTTACCCACGCCATAGAGACCGGCCCCCTCGCCCTATCCCTCGTTCTCCCGCCCCTCCCCCCCCCCTTTCCCTCTCTCTCTCTCGCTCCCCCCCCCGCCCCCCCCCAACCCCCCCCCCCATCCCCCCCCCCGCGCCCCCCCCAGGGGTGTTAATCGCCCCCCCCCGATCCCTCATCCCTCTCTCCCCCCTACCCGGTGGGAGGGGGGCGTGCTGCCGCCCGGGTCCCTCTCGCCATCTCTCATCCCCCCCCCGCGGGTGGAAAGGACACCACACACACATCATTAGCCTATATCTATATACACACTACAGAGTCACACTCCTATACATATATATACACACACACACACACACACACATCATTATACATATATAAATACACACACACACACACACACACACACCGGCTCCCCACTCAAGTAAAGCCAGGAAGAGGAGGGCTTGTGTCTGTGTGCAGAGGGACGCCCCGCCCCCTCTGCAAGCACAGGGAAACACAGCACGGATCTTCTGCCTGGCATTGCTCTGCTCTGCACTGCCCCTGCTCTGCTCTGCCCCCAGGTTTCGCCGCACAGGCTGCCCCCCCCCCTAAATAATTTGGCGCCCCCCAGTGCACCCCCCAGTTTTGCGCACCGCTGAGATAGGGCTTGCGAGGGACAAAAAAAAAAATCCTGGCACCGTGCCAACACGCGCCAGCCAATCAGGAGACAAGGGAGGTTTTTTTTTTTTTGCAGAAGAGCGCGCTAAATCCTGTCACGCCAGTGCCCTCTGTTCCCGCTGTTGGCGGCCCAGGATCCGGGGGGGGCAAGCGCCCCCCCTTGCCCCCCCCTGCGGACGCCCATGGGCCGCTCTGCCTGTCGGAAATCTGCGAAGTGTAGTCGTCCTTTCCCAGCCCGAGCAAGATGCTTCTTCCCTGCATCTGAATCCTAGTAAGATGGCTGCCTTTTTTATTTTTTCTTGCAATTTCAGTGGTGGCCATCAGGGGGGTAGTGCACTGGTATGCAGGGAAGTCTATAACCGCTTTAACTGGCGAACGGGGTCAGGCTCCTTTAAAGGCTCAATTGGCCTTAATTGAAATCAATTAACTAGTCTATTTTTCCTTTCTCAGCTGCCGGAGCTCCCACTCTGCTCCAGGACGCCTCCGGAGTCGGATTGCCATCCGGAGTGAGGTGAGGGAGACTAGAGGGAGCCAGCTGCAGGCCCAGCTTTTTAAAGAAAGTATCTCCTTCCTCTGCTTTCCTTAGGTTGTAGGCAACCCCTTTTTTTAATACAAGAAGGCCAAAGGGAAATAGCCAGCGGTACCTAGAACCCCTGTCCCTTAGTATCTTTGTGACAGGCATTAAGCTCCTCCGTCTGGCCAATATGGTGGGCGAAAGATCCTGGTAAATTTGTATTTTGACAACTTCGAATTCAAGGCTACATCCCTAGCTATTTGACAGACAGATTACTTTATTTTATAGTAATGGAATCGAATAATAATATCCCTAGGGGGATCTCCCGGTTGCGGTTTGGACCCCAAGGCCCTATGACATCTGTCAAGATGTCATCGTGTTCAGCCTTATCTGGAAGCATGTGCACCAGCCATTTTGTGATAAAGTCCTCTGGGTCGGTAATGGATTCTGGGACCCCCCTGTGTCCTCCTGTTTATCAGTGAGCTCTTTCAGTTTCTCATCCAGGTGGGCCACTGTCTTATTCGTTTTTTGGAGTGCTTTTATGGTGTCATCCAATTTAGTCTCAGGGTTTCCAGTCCTATCTCCAAGGCCATCCAGGTCCTTCTGCATCTCCCAAAGATCTTTTTCAAAAAAGGTTTTCATTTCCCCACAAAACTCCCTGAGATCTTTCCTGGTGACCAAGTCCTGGTCAGACTTTTCGCTTTCCGAGTCAGAGCCTGGAGTCCTTGCTAGTTGGTCAGAACTGCCTGTCACTGCCATGTCAATTTTATTAAAGTAATCCTTTACCAATGGATCTCCCTTCTTTGATTTCTCCCTCACTGGCATCCCTGTGCGTTCCGCTTTGTATAACAGCTCCCATTGATGAGCTGCAGTCTCTTTATGCGCCGATTATATTGAATATTCGCGCCGGTGGGGAAAGAGCTCAAGCACTAAGCATCAACTTACCCCGACGTCGCACATGCGCCTCCGGTCACAATGATTTTGTGAGTGAATCAGGATAAATACTCTATCGGAACCTGACCCTGACAGATCTGTGAATAATTCAAACAACCAGTCAGTGTTTTGTAATGTATCTCACAGCCCGATTATATCTATTCAACTACCCATATAATTAATTAGCACTGCCTGCAGAGAGTGATTCAAATACTAAGTTCTTTCCAGCATACTGTATGCTGATATTAATTTCAACTGATCACAACTGCACAGCAGTAATTTACAGTATGCTAGAAAATACGTAGTCTTTTGATTACTAACAGGTATTGAACTCACAGTTCATTATCTGAAGTAGCTCATTAGTGGCAATCTACAGTACAAGCATAGACAATCTGTTACAATCTTTAATTTTTTGGAAAGGTTTATATCTATATACCACTCTCATCTCAACTATATCAACTCATCTATTTTAAGGAATTTTTCATCTAGCCCCTTGGTTAAAGGGACAATTGCTTCTCTCTCAGCAGACATTATATGTGTCAGCCACACTTCCTGATTTTATTATTTTATTTATGTATCTGCTCATTGTCACTAATTCACTTATTATGTGTTGTGATTTTTTTCCCCAGTGATTTATTAAATGCTAAGTTTTAATAGATTAGCTTTGCACCATTAATGTACTTTCTTTGGCTGCTCCGCTGACTAATTGATAGTTGATCCTCTTTATGATAATTAATGTGATGTTAGTTACTGATGAAGGGAAATCCGTCCTTTTCTCATCCTCTGCAACACTTTTTTTAGAGATGTGATTGGTGAGAGTTGAGAATCCTACTGGAGGTGAAGGTATTTTTTGTGTATTTTTATGCAGCACCAAACATATATGCAGATATACTACAGTAGACTATATAAGAAATAATACAGGGATAATAGTGCAAATAGGGATACATTAAGTGTAGTCATTCCCTTAGCACATTAATATAACCAAGACTTGCACATCAAGATTTATTCTCTAAAGAGTAAAAGCCATTGAGTCAACTCTTCGAAGCATAGACTTGTATCCCCCTAATATTGCCTTGTACTGTATTATCAACTTAATTTATTCCTATATGCACTATTATCCCTGTATTATTTCTTCTATAGTATAGTATCTCTGCATACTGTATATGTTTGCATAATAGTGCAAATAGGGATTCATTAAGTGCATAGTACAGTACATACAGTACATACAGTACAAGGCAATATTAGGGGGATACAAGTCTATGCTTCGATGAGATGACTCAATGGCTATTACTCTTTAGAGGATAAATCTTGATGTGCGAGTCTTGGTTATATTAATGCGCTAAGGAAATGACTCAGTGTAAAGGTGACTTTATAGACTGGTCTTGAAGTTGGATTCCTAACCAGATTGTTTACGTTATCTCGTATCTCTTATAGCAACATGTTTCCCATTTGTGTCACTATCCCTAATCTGTTTATATATTTGTATATACAAGTTAACAAAATACAATATAGCATAGAGTACTTTCTGTACCATTAAAAGACATGGGGCTTTTATGTCTTAATTATTTTACGAGTCTCACAAAACACTTTTTTCTTGCAGCACGAAAACTGATATTTAATATGAAGATTTCCTTTTACTCTAAGATCTCACAATGCTCCAGGAAAATAAGACCACAGTTACAGAATTTCTGCTTCTGGGATTTCCAGCCGTTCACAACTTCAAGATCTTATTCTTCCTTGTCTGTTTTCTGATATACATTTGCACCTTAGCTGGAAATTTCCTGATCATTGTCTTGGTGTCAACCAGTCACCAGCTCCAAACGCCCATGTACTTCTTTCTCAGTCACCTGTCTCTGTCTGACATCTTGCTAACCACAGATATTGTGCCTAACATGCTATATGTAATAATGGCAGAAGGGGCCGTTATTTCTCTAGCTGGCTGCATCACTCAATATTTCCTATTTGGTACCTCAGGAGGTGCTGAATGTTTGCTCCTTACAGTGATGTCTTATGATAGATACCTGGCCATCTGCCACCCATTGCGTTATTCTGCTATTATGGACTTTAAGTTTTGCTGCCAAATGGTTTTCTGGTCTTGGTCCTTAGTTTTTATGGCAGCACTTAGTATGGTTATTTTGATGTGTTCATTTCAGTTATGTAGCCCCAATGTCATTGACCATTTCTTCTGTGATCTTTCCCCTCTCTTAGAACATTTTTGTTCAGGCAGCTTCATTGCGGATACAGTACTCTTTTATCAAGGCATCTCTTTCATTGTATTCCCATTCATCTTCATCGTTGTGACTTATGTCTGTATCTCCCTCACCATCCTCAGGATCTCCTCCACCACTGGGAGACAGAAAGCCCTCTCCACCTGCAGCTCTCACCTGGCTGTTGTGTGCACATATTATGGGACATTGATTGCTAAATATGTGATTCCCTCCAAAGGACAGTCATTGACTGTAATGAAAATAACTTCTCTTCTGTACACAGTCGTCATCCCATTATTCAATCCCATCATCTATACTCTGAGGAACAAGGAGATCCAGGCAGCCCTGTGGAAATGTATAAGTTTAAGGGTACAAACATATTTGAGTAGCATGAGATAAACTAAAGTAGGTCTGTTGTATCGGTCTGTGTTCAAAGCGGTAACAACAACATAATTAATGTGAGATACAATAGATGCAGTAAAGATGCTTTAGAAATGTTGATTTTGCAGTCACACTATATTGATATTAAGGGAAATGTGTATCAATGAAGTTGCGGATAACACATTCTTACACTGTATACACACCGCCCTAGCCTCACTGACCTTGGACTCCTAATTCAATCTGATTTTTCAAGCCTTGAATGACTGAATTTCACAAAACAAACTGTTTTTAATTAAAGAAAAAACTGTGTCAATGGCATTTGGGACTAAGGTTACATTTCTAAAGCTTCCAACAACAGAGTTACAGTCAGAACAAACTCTATCGCCATACTAGCCCCTGTCACTAGTTTTAAGAATGTGGGATTTTGGTTTGACTCCCACTTAACATTTGGGCTGCATATTGATACTCTGACATCCAAAACCTATGCCAAACTACGTGTACTTTATAGGAACAAGTCCTCTTTAAATAAACTGGTCAAAAATCGTATCACCCAGCAGATGCTAATGAACATGATATATGGGGATATAGTATATGGTACAACACCCCAAACTCTCTTTATCAAACTAGACACCCTCTCTAACTCAATATGCTGATTTGACTTACAATGTACTGTAAGTACAAATACATCAATACGAAATGCTCCAAGAACTAGATCGGCCATCACTTGAGTCCAGGCCCCAAGAAAATGTTTCCTGTCATTTTCAAATACTTTCTGGACAAGCTACCTTGCATTCTGAACAAGCTCCTCACCCCTACCACACTCAGCTATTATCACCTGAGATCTGACTCCAAAAGACTATTCACGGTCCCAAAGTTCAACAAGGAATCCGAACGCTCCTCCTTCTCTTACCGTGCACCTCACAACTGGAACAGTCTATCTGTGACTCTCAGAGACGCCATCACTCTACGTTCTTAAGCTGTCTCACTTCTAAATCTTGTCTGTAACTGTTATATATGCCCATAATCATATCATTTTTAACTGTCCATGAAATGTCTGTACATTGTATGTATAATCTCTATTCATTTAATGTAACCATGTATTGTCATCATACATAACTAAGTACTTGAAAACGAGAGGTACTGTTACTCTCAAAGTATTATTTTCTGGTAAAACATTGTATAAATAAATAATGTCAACACTCTTTTTCTCCTCGAGCATTGGTGATTGATTTGAGCAGTGATTATATGGCACTGAAAGTGTAACAAAAAGTATAAAATATGTACAATTAGGAGCAAAGAAGTATAGCCAGGAAGAAATCAGCAAAAATTCTTAATAGTACGCAAACAGAGCCTTAATACTCATTAGTACACAGACAGAAACCTAATACTCATTAGTACACAGACAGAAACTCAATACTCATTAGTACACATAGAGTCCTAAAACTCATTAGTACACACAGAGACCTAATCCTCCCTAGTATACACACTGATTCCTCAGAAATGCCGATCATCTGAACCTTAATTGTGTTCATAAAGACCTGTGGGAGCAGAAAGTTAACACATCTTTTATTCTGTGTTGTGGCGGTAAAGGGTTAACCAGGCTCTCAATAAAGGTAAAGCCCATGAATTGTTAACCCTGATCCTTATGTATGGGTACAAGAGGGTTAGCTCTTGAGCCCAGTAACAATGTATCTTTGAAATATGAATTGTAATAAAGATATTTTTTGTGTTTTTATCTTTCCGGGCATGTCAGAGAGCAGGGATTGCTGGGGTATGATTTTCAAGTGGGATTTTGCGGAGGAATTGTCAGAATGTGCCTAGATAGTCGGGGTCCAGAGTTGCTGGATACCCCAAAAATGTACCCTGGAATCATGTCTGATTCTCGTATACATGTATGCACATTGTCCCGGCAATATCTCCCGTTGAAAACGATTGTGTGACTCACCGCAAGGATTGCTAGGATTCCCTGCTTCAGCATAGCCAGAAAGGTAAAATGAGGCACAGGGATGGAAAGTCTCCTTCTAGCTGTGGGGATCCCTAGGTAACCTAGGGATACCCCAGTTAGTGCCAGGTATCCCATAACCAGTATTAGGTTCATGGGTAACCCCAACTGTAGATAAAGTTGTGGGGGAACTCTCAGAGTCCTGCTAAGCCCAATAGACACTGTGTGGGGAATACAGGCTGAAGGAATAAAATACACTTTTCTATTCTATTCTCAATACCCAGGGCTTAGGGATGTATTAAAGGTTTATTTTATTAATACATGTAATGTCATGCAATGTACTGGTGTGCACTGTAAGGTAGTGAGCTTTCGGAACCGATGTCCCAGAGACTGCCAGGGCTGACAAGTCAGGTGCCAGTAAGTCTGGTGGACATCGGAGTTCAAAGCAGCCAGAGGATGCCAGAGGTGTGAGAAGCAAACGGGCAGCAGGAAAAGGCTGAGTACCCAAGTCCAGTGATCAATGACAGTCATTCCAGTTGTTCTGCCAGACTTGGAGGAGCCTTTCACTGCGGGTGGCATTGAGGGAACCACTGCTGGTCTCTGATTGGCTTCTTTAGAAAGTTCCCACACTCTGATTGGCTGTAGTATTTTGTGAATGGACCTGAGAATACTATAAGGATTGATGCACCAATCAGATTCGTGTCTCCATCAAGAAAGAGCGCGGACGGGCTCTTCAAAAGTTCTCTTGTGCGAAGAGAAAGATACCGGCTTCAGAAAAGTCTGGCTGGATATTTTCTAAGTCCATCTTTTGCGACCAAGTTCTCAGAATTGAACGTAGCAGTCGCAGTTGGGATTGCGAGTCGATTTTAGTTCCATGGAGTTTGGTACTACGTCCCAGTAAAGCAAAACCAGGCCTCCAGGAGAGAACGTAGCAGTGGTGTCTGGAATTTCATGCTGATTTGAGTTCCAGGACATTTCGGGCTAAGTCCCGGTAAGGGTAAAATCCTTTTTTAGGGTTTCCTTGCACTAAGGAGATTCTGGTTTTCGACCCCTGACCCCCAGTAAATATGTCTTTTTGCCTGTATTTTGTGTTCCACTGTGTGTATGCCTTTTCATGCCAATACATTTACAATTTATTTCACTTTCCTGTTTTGCTCAATGAATGATCCCGGTAAAAAGGTGTAAATGCCTGGTCTCCCATGACATGTGTAAATTCGGACTCTACGTTTAATGACACAATGCTAATGTTTTCAAACTTTTGTTTATAATATCTCCAGGATTGTAATTCTCCCTACCATATCCTTCACTCACAAACTCGCATGGACCTAGGCCCTGTGTAAAACATGCGCCCTGATATTTTCCAATGACATGGGACACAGGACCTGGGTGAGACATGAGCCTTGCCATTCTCCAATGAGCTAGGATCTAAGCCCTGGGTGAGGCATGGGCCCAGCCATTCTCCTCCTCACTCGCCCACTCAACAACTAGCTAGGGGCAAGTTCATGGCTTATTTCACCTTCCACTCAACAAACTCTTTTCCCTGTCAACAATTAACTGAGTCCAGACATATGAGGAGAATGCTGCACACCTTAAAAAAAATAACAATGATACAATTAGCCGTGCTCCCGTGCTTGAACGAAAGCCTGTTGTCAGTCCAATGTTTAAGGTAGAAGGAACACAGGGCACAACGGATTTTAGATAATTAAACTCATTTATTGAGCCAACACAACGTTTCGACCATAGTGGTCTTTATCAAGTGACATAGTGGCAGGAAAAACAATCCGATCAGATCGATTAAATAACATCCAAACCCCCATCATGCAATTTGTTCAATTAGTACTGATGAAATACATATGTGCTGAAACAATCCTTATCTGCATTCCCTTTAGAGAGTCATATCCGGGTCTTTAGCCAATAATCAGTATCACCCGATCTCAGCTGTAAAACCACTCCTGACGTGTGTCTCATAGCATCATCCGTTGATATGCTTCCTCCGGGTCTTTCATCGTGGAACGCTCTTGTGGCCCCTGTATGTCCTCTGGCTCATTGCTCTGCATAGCTTCTTGTAACCTCTGTGTGTGCAGTCCTATGCTTGGCTCTCCTGTGTCTTTCAGCGTTTGTTCCTGCTTACCCCTGCATCTCCCTGGCTTGAACTCTGCTTTGTACTGAATGACACTGCTCTCTCCTGCCCTTGAACCCTGCTTACGGATACGACTTTGCTGCCTTCTGTTATTCCTGGTCTCTGGCTTACGGACATCACTATCCTGCTCTCTATTACCCCTTGACTCTGGCACACGGACATCACTACCCGAACTCTGAATCCCAAGGCGTTGAAAGTATACCTTAACCTTCTTTCTACAGGCCCAGCAATGCACTACCACACTCCGGGCACGCCCTCACTGCTGTGGGTGCGTGTTATAACCCTACCCACCTCAGTACTGGGGACTGGCCAGGTCTGCGGGCATACAGGCATTACATTATGCAGAGCCCAACAAATGCAGGCCCCCCTGAGGTGGGTCAAGGTGTTTCCTTGGAACATTTACAATTTGTGAGCAACCAGCTGACCACTGTTTCCCAGCAACTTGCTAACCTCTCTATCCAGGAAACCCCAGTGGCTCCGTCACCCCCTGTCTCTATGACCTATGGTAACGCTGGACCACGTATTCCACCTCCCAAACGGTATGATGGGGACCCTCTCGTTTGCCGTGCATTCCTAAACCAATGCGAGGTGCAATTTGAAATGTCACCCTCTCAGTTTCCTACCGGCCGTTCTAAGGTGGCTTACATTTACGTCTTACTCACCGGCGACGCCCTCGCTTGGGCCTCTTCCCTCTGGGAACATAAGACTGAATTATCCCAAGATTACCCTAAGTTTAGGCGTGAATTCCAGCAAGTGTTTGACACTCCCGTGCCAGGAGACGGCCGCTTTTTCTCTATTTCATATCTCACAGGCTCGAAGATCTGCTGCCAAGTACGTGATCGAGTTCCGTACCCTCGCCGCGGAGACTCAATAGAACGATGAGGCACTTGCCGCCGCATACTGGCACGGTCTCTCTGACACCTTGAAGTCTGATCTCGCAACTCATGCCCGGCCTTCCTCCCTGGAAGAACTGATTACTCTCAGCATACGAATGGACCAACGCACCCAGGAATGACGTCATGAACGACACTGTTCCCGGTCTCTTTCTTCCCCGGTTGTCTCCCACAGGTCGCCCGCTTCGCCCTTCCTGGCATTGGACGCCCCAGAACCAATGCAAATTGGTAGCCAACAACCTCGGGCTGCGGAGAGAATGCGACGCCGTCAGAAGGGACTCTGTTTCTACTGTGGTTCTTCAGAACATTGTCTCCAGAACTGTTCCCTGAAGCCGGGAAACGGGAACACCCAGTAAAGGTAGAGGGGCTTCTTCTGGGTACTATCCCTTCTTGCCCCTCTCTCCCTACGGATCTTCCAAAGAAGTTCATGGTTCCTGTAACGCTGGCCGGCCCTGACCTCCTGTTACAAGTTAAAGCTTTCATTGACTCTGGATCTGGCGGTAACTTCCTGGATCATACATTCGCCTCTGAGAACAAAATTCCCCTGGTCAAGAGAAAAGCACACATTGTCCTCGAGGCTATTGATGGTTGCCCGCTCCAGCCAGCCTTCATCATCTGGGAGTCCATTCCTCTCACTTTGACCTTGGCCGACGGTCATAAGGAGGTAATAGTTTTTGTTATCTTCCATTCTCCCACCGTTCAGGTTGTTTGAGGATTGCCTTGGCTGCAACTCCACAATCCGCGCATTGATTGGACCGGCACCTTACCTATTCAGTGGCCTTCCTCTGCTGAGTCAGTCTCTACTTCTCCACCTGTTGCGGTGCGTGCCGGTTTGGATTCCGTTCCATCCAATCTGTCGATTCTCCCGACTGTGTATCATGAGTTCCTGGACATGTTCAACAAAGTACAGGCTGAAGTATTGCCTCCCGATCGTCCATACTATTGTCCTATTGATTTAATTCCAGGAACCATCCTCTCGTCGAAATCTTACCCTTTGTCCGTTCCAGAAACTGAGGATATGACTTCTTACATCCAAGAAAATTTGGAGAAAGGATTCATCCGCAATTCTACCTCCCCCGCTGGGGCAGGCTTCTTCTTCGTGAAGAAGAAGGATGGATCGCTAAGACCCTGTATCGACTTTCGTGGACTCAACAAAATCACGGTAAAAAAATACCCCCTTCCCCTTATCTCTTAACTTTTCGATCACCTCCAAGGAGCTTCTCCAAGCTCATTTAAGAGGGGCCTATATTCTCATTCGCATAGGGGAAGGGGATGAGTGGAAAACCGCGTTTAATACGCAATCTGGACATTATGAGTATCTAGTGATGCCCTTTGGGTTATGCAATGCTCCTGCCATTTTCTAAGAATTTATGAACATCATCTTCCGGGATGTATTGGGAACATTTTTTATCGTATACTTGGATGACATTCTCATTTTTTCTAAAAACTTAGATGAACACATTCACCATACCAAGTTGTAGAAGTGTTTGTTCCACTAGACGTCTACTGCCTTCCTAGGCTATATTATCTCTAGGGTTTTTCTATGGACCCAGAGAAATTAAAGTCTGTTCTCGATTGGCCGCTCCCAAATTCTCTCAAGGCCGTGCAGCGTTTTCTCGGCTTTGCCAATTATTACAGGCAATTCATCCATAATTTTTCTTCCATTGATCTCCCCATCACCGCCTTGACCAAAAAAGGTGCCGTACTACGTCTTGGCCCCCCGAAGCCATTGACGCCTTAGAGTTTCTCAAAAAAGCCTTCATCGGAGACTTCCGGTGGCATCTAAGGGAATGGTTGCCTGAAGGACTGGCTCCACAGCCCCTCTAAAAGTAATACATAAGATCAAGCAAAAAACACACTAAAAGCTCAGCAAAACTGAGGGCAGAGCCAACAAACATCCACGGTTATTTAAAGCCCACCTCACCATACGCGTACTTCTACTCAGCTCCCGACTGCAGATTGCGGCGCCCCGACGGATCCCTGAAGGCCCTGACACTCCGCTGCAAAATCGCCCTCTGCCTCTGGCGGCTTGGTCAGGAGCGGAGGCTCTGCCCACGGAGCGGGAGGAGCGTGGAGCGCCCTGCAGAACCTGGGCCGGCTGTGTATCAAACAGAGCTCTCCCACGTGAGGTCTGAAGCCCGTCTGCTGCTGCGAGGTAGGACGGAGGCAGTGCGCACCGCTGCGCAGACCCCCTACCCCCCTACACACACACGCACGACTAAATAAAGTGCTGACCGGAGCCGGGGCACTGTCGGATGGGGAGGGGGCACACGTGGGCACCCCTCTTACTAAAAGATCCAGCTGTCACAGTCGTGGGACAGCGGGGGAGAGTCTCGGTATTCAATAAAAGACCCCCAACAAGATGGCCGACGCACCATGCAGGAGGGGGGGAGGTAGGAGAGGAGGAGAAAGCTCAAGAGAGTGCCCTGTGTGTCCTGCCCTGGAGAGGCCTTTGAGTGTCTACAGCACAAAGGGAGTGGGGGAGGAAGAGGAAGAAAAAAGGGGGGAAAAAGAAGTGCCTTTTGTTTTTGTTTTTTTGTTTTTTCCCTGTTTGTCAAAAGCCCCACATCTGAGACTTTAGGTGACATAAGCGGATACAGACGTCTGAGGGACTCACTCTGTGGCCCCGAACAGCGGTACCATACAACTAGCTGGACAGCAAAGATGGCTAATAAAAACAAAAAACCAATACCCCACAGCGTATCAGCCTACAGCCTACTTCTCCCCGAGTCTGCGCCAGGCAGTAATCAGCAAGGCCTCGCAAGATGGCGACGGGACATGTGCTCCGGAGGGGGCCGGGGAGGAGCTGGCGTCGCAAGCATATATGGAGAAACTTTTCTCCAGGATGCGAAAAGGTTTCCAGGAGGATCTCAGCAAGGCCATTAACACCCTGAAAGGAGATATGGAGGCGCTAACGAAAAGAACAGAGGCCACGGAGCAGAGGATGGAAGACATCGAAAACGCACAATCAAACACAGATGATGACCTAAATAGAATGGCATATGAGATAAGATCTTTAAAAGAATCTATCGATGATCAAGAGAATAGAGAGAGGCGACAGAATATCAGGGTGCACAATATACTGGAATCAATTTCAGCAGAATCTCTATGACCATACCTGAGGGAATTATTTCTTGAACTGGCACCTGACCTGTCCCAGGAAACTCTGGAGCTCGATCGGTTACACAGAGCTCTTGGCCCTAAATTCTCTGATCCCAAAAAAACAGGGATGTTCTTGTTAGATTCCACTCATATTCCCAGAAAGAGCGTGTCCTAACAGCAAGCAGGAATAAAGGAACAATCTCATTCAAAGATACACCTATACAAATATACTCGGATTTATCCAAAGCAACTATCGAAAGAAGGAAAGAGCTAAAACCCCTCACAAACCTGTTGAGAGAAAAGAATATAAAGTACCGCTGGGGATTCCCCTTTAAATTGATAGTGCTTGCGGAAGGTAAATTCCATACAATATCCTACAAAGAGGACATCCCCCGATTCCTGAAGGCACTGGACCTCCCCTCCCTGAATGAAGGAGCCGAGGAGGAAGGTTCCTGCAGATCGCACTCCCCAAGACGATACCCGAGGACATCGCAGAGGATCGCAGAGGATCGCATCCCAAAGGAACCCAAGAACGGAGGATTAGAGAAAAAGAAGAGGGATTATACACCTGCGTCAGGGGAGCGGATCTGGGCTAAGGAGTCTTGGACCCGCCCCACCGACCGGAGCTCCAACACCAGGCGATGGAGGGTCGATGCTCCTATGGGACGGGGGGGCAATTCCACCGCAGTTTACCGCCACCCCCCCCCCCCTTCCCTTGGTCCGACCCCGATTATCTTCTCCGAACCGGCAGGCCCCTGTATCGGATTGGGGTCCCCCTCCCTCCCTCCACTTCCATCCCCTTTCCCCCCTCCCCATCCCCCTCCTCCTGGTGACGAGCCCCCATCCCCACCATCTCACTAAGACGGTGTGGGTGATACTCACACATCGGCTGGTACTGCTGTGAAGACTCCAACTAAAGGACCAAGCCGAGACGCCACGATAAGACCCTGTGTCGTAGGTCTACAGTTAGTAAAAAGTTGTGAATGACTATCCATTTCCATAAATACACCACAAACCAGGGGGTCTGCTCAGCGGAGCCCCCCCCCCCCCCTATACCTGCGTCAGGGGACGGATCTGGCTAAGGAGTCTTGGACCCCCCCACCGACCGGACTCCACACCAGGCAGATGAGGGTCGTGTCTCCTATGGACGGGGGCAATTCCACCCAGTTTACCGCCACCCCCCCCCCCCTTCCCTTGGTCCGACCCCGATTATCTTTCCACCACCGGCAGGCCCCTGTATCGGATTGGGGTCCCCCTCTCCCTCCCATCCACTTCCATCCCCTTTCCCCCTATATTCC
>CM071586.1:3897905-3905405 GCA_036426205.1 Ascaphus truei
GCCACCTCCCTACCCTCCACCACCCACCTCCCCTCCATCCCCACCATCCTCTCCCACCTGTCCGCCCCACCCCACCCACCCCCAGGGTCACCCCGCCCAGGTCCTCCTGAATGAAAATGTTTGTTCAAGTTTATACACGTTTTGATGTTTTTTCCAGAGCACCTCTTTCTATGTGTTTTTCTACTGTACAAGTTATTATACACTGGCGACACACTTATTCGAGCTTGGCTAGTCCCACGAATTCGGTATACCCGGGTGTATTGAGGTTTGTGACTGTTTTCTGCCCGATGCATTGAGGTATTTTCCAGGCAGGGATTGAAGCATTTTTTCCCGCTGGCTGCAATACTGCCACAGTATATATATATATATACTGCATTACAATTCATGAATTTAGCCATCTGGTAGACACGCGAAGCATTGCAGCCTATTAAATCCTAATCATTATCATTAACAGATCAGCCGCCCCTCAGCCAGGCATGAACCCAGGCTGGGAGCAAACACCAACGGGGCTTGTCAGAGGTGAGGAGCGGCGCATTCCAGGTATCTGCCAGGTACATACCGGGTATTTGCTCGAATAAGTGTGTCGGTGCAGTATCTGATGTTATACATATGCAAATATCAACAAGGGTTCCTAGTAAATGTAATACAGGATCCGGTGGATTTTGCCCTCCCCAACCCCCCCTCCCACTCCCGTCACAAAGTGGAAAACGTCCGTCTAATTAATATATGGATTGATGGTACTTTCCTAGTATTTGATAGATTCCTCTGTTTGATGTTTAAAACTGTATAAGCTATTATGTTATGTTGTTATAAGATAGCAAATACCAACAAGGATTCCCAGTAAGTACAACAACTGGCCCCGGTGGTTTTTCCCTCCCTCCACACTCCCCCCCCCCGTGCCCTTTCCTCCCCCTCCCCTCCCCCCCCCCCCCCCTCCGTCCCTTCCCCCCCCTCCCCCACCCCCCTCCTCCTGGTGATGAACCCCCCTCCCACCATCTCAGTAAGACGGCATGGGCGATACTCACACATCGACTGGTTCCGCTGAGAGGACTCCATCTAAAGGTCCGAGCCGAGACTCCAAGCTGGGACCCTGTGTCGAAGGTCTACAGTTAGTAAAAAGTTGTGAATGATTACCCATTTCCACAAATACACCACAAACCAGAGGGACTGCTCAGAGGAACCACCTCCCCCCCATCCACCACCCTCTACCACCTCCTCCACAACCCCATCCTCCACCATCCCCTCCCACCTGTCCGCCCCCACCCACCCCCCCGGGTCACCCCACCCAGCTCCCCCTGAAATTGAAAATGTTTGTTCAAGTTTATACACGGTTTGATGTTATTTCCAGAGCACCTCTTGTCTATGTGTTTTCTACTGTACAAGTTATTATACACTGGCGACACACTTTATTCGAGCTTGGCTAGTCCCACGAATTCGGGTATACCCGGGTGTATTGAGGTTTGTGACTGTTTTCTGCCCGAGTGCATTGAGGTATTTTCCAGGCAGGGATTGAAGCATTTTATTCCCGCTGGCTGCAATACTGCACAGTATATATATATATATACTGCATTACAATTCATGAATTTATGCCATCTGGTAGACACGCGAAGCATTGCAGCCTATTAAATCCTAATCATTATCATTTAACAGATCAGCCGCCCATCAGCCAGGCATGAACCCAGGCTGGGAAGGCAAACACAACGGGGCTTGTCAGAGGTGAGGAGCGGCGCATTCCAGGTATCTGCCAGGTACATACCGGGTATTTGCTCGAATAAAGTGTGTCGGTGCAGTATCTGATGTTATACATATGCAAATATCAACAAGGGTTCCTAGTAAATGTAATACAGGATCCGGTGGATTTTGCCCTCCCCAACCCCCCCCCTCCCACTCCCGTCACAAAGTGGAAAACGTCCGTCTGAATTAATATATGGATTGATGGTACTTTCCTAGTATTATGATAAGATTCCTCCTGTTTGAATGTTTAAAACTGTATAAGCTATTATGTTATGTTGTTATAAGTATAGCAAATACCAACAAGGATTCCCAGTAAGTACAACACTGGCCCCGGTGGTTTTTCCCTCCCTCCACACCCCCCCCCCGTGCCCTTCCTCCCCCTCCCTCCCACTCCCTCCCATACCATCCCCCCTCCCCTTCCTCTACCCCCCCTCCCCTCCCTCCACTCCCTCCCGCCCCCCTTCCCCCTCCCTCTCGCCCACCTTCCCCCCCATCTCCTCCTGTCACAAAGTTTAAATCGTTTGTTTAAAGTTATAAAAAGGTTGATGTTATCTCCAGAGTATTAAGACATGACTCCTTCTGAGTAGCTGTTTCAAAATGTAGAAGTTTTTAGGTTTGATGTCATACATATAGCAGGTACCAACAAAGGCTCTTATTAAAAGCAACATGGGGTAGAGTGGATCTCTCCCTCACCCGTATTTCCCCTCCCCTCCCCCTCTCCTATTCCCCCCTTCCCCTGCCTTCCCCCCCTCTCTCCCCCTGCCGTCTACTCCCCTTCCTTCTCCCTACATGTCTACCCCTCCTCACCTCCCCACCTCCCACCTATCCCACCCACCCTCCACTGATAGATTCTCGAAATATGGAGTACAGTTGATCTCTCCCTCCTTCCTCCCACCCCACTTTCCCATTCCGCCTCACCCTCCCCCTGTTTCCCCACCCTCTTGCCTTCCTCCTCCTCTCTCCCTCCCCCCTTTCTGCCCCCCCTTCTTCTGCCCCCTCATGTCCACCCCTCCCCACCACCCTAGCCCCCCCTCCAACTCCCCCCAATCCCACCCATCCTCCACTGACAGATACTTGCCCCCATGGCTCCCCCAAACGTTAAAAGCTGTTGTACTAAGAAAAAAAAATTAAAATGCAAGATGAGAGAGGGGCTCGGTCCCCCCCTCCACTCAGGGCACCATTCCCAAGAGCGCACTGAAGATCTCCAAAGGGCAATAAGCCCTCCACCTTTGCCAGTAGGGCAAGGAAGGTTTCACATGGTTGGGCTCTCTCATAGCTCTCAGGTTTCTTTTTCTAGCTATCCCTTTCTCCCCACCCTTCCTTTTCTTCCCCCTCCTACCCACCCCCCTTCAGACGAGTCGCCTCTCGAAACTCTGGAGATCATAGAGGGGTTGGGGGTCAGCGCAGATGACGCCCGAAGGGTCTATCGACCAAGGATAAATGAGCCTGATCACCCTGGGAAAGTGATCACAGCAAAGGCCCACAAATCAATTAAACTACTATGGCTAATAAAACGAACATAACATTCATATCAATGAATGTTAAGTGGTTAAATTCCCTAAGAAAGCGTAAACTAGCACTTCAAGAATTGAATAAGCTGAACAGTGACATCTTATTTTTACAAGAGACTCATTTTAATTCAAATAACCCTCCCAACACTTTCAGTAGACAGTACCCACAGGCATACTACGCCTCCTGCAATACTAAGAAAAGAGGGGTAACTATCCTGATACCCAGTAATACCCCCTTTGCCCTCAAAAAGAGTATCTTAGATCCAGAGGGAAGATTCCTAATTTTGTTGGGCTCACTTACAGGAGAGCCGATTGTGCTAGTGAACGTTTCGTTATTGGAAGCCGGTGCTGGTGCTGGCGCATTGCTTGCCAGCGACTGACGTTTCTTACTTGGTTTTAACACGACCTTTCGCCTTTTGCCATCTGCATGATCATAGATACAGGAAAAACATGGTGATACACACCAATACCCTCCAATAAATTCGGGATCAATACGAAAAAAACATGGATCGCTACATAACTTTTCCTTATTGCACGCTTCCACACATGAGGATCTGGCGAAAATTTGTAAAAGTCATAGTTTTCGATAAAATACTGATACATTTTAACTACTGTTGCCATCTTATCATCTTTTGCATTAATCGCGGCCCATATTAAATACGCGTACGTTCTGTCGGGTTTTTGGAACACGGGCTGCACTTCTGCACTCATGGCGGGAGTCTCTGGACAATAAGCAGACCAGAAACTGGTGCTTGTCTTTCTTTATTATGAAAAGCCTAAATTGATACATTATTGTAACCTCTTCCTTCAGTCCCAAGGCCAATTTACAATAGACCACAGTGGTATTAAACGAAACACCTGCATGTCGACACCTTACTGAAGCGCATGCGCATTACAATTCATGAATATCTTCCATCTGGCGAACACGTGAAGAATTGCAACCAATTAAATCCGAATCATTATCAATAAATACATCAACCGCGGCTGTGAATTGTATTGTATTGTATGTCTTTATTTATATAGCAACATTAATGTACATAGCGCTTCACAGCAAAAGTGAGGAGAAGAATGGAGTGTGAGATGCGGGATTTGATTGGAAGCCAGGAGAGGGATTTCATGAGGAGAGATGCTGAGACAGATCTCGGAAAGAGAAGAGTGATTCTGGCAGCAGCGTTTAGGATAGATTGTCGGGGAGACAGGTGAGAGGCAGGAAGGCCGGACAGCAGGAAGTTACAGTAATCAAGACGGGAGAGAATGAGGGCCTGAGTCAGAGTTTTAGCAGTCGAGCAACAGAGGAAAGGGCGTATCTTTGTTATATTGTGGAGGAAAAAGCGACAGGTTTTAGAAATGTTTTGAATGTGAGGGGCGAATGTGAGAGAGGAGTCGAGTGTGACCCTAGGCAGCGTCTTGGCTACGGGTGAATTACGTAGTTCCAACAGTAATGTGGGAAGGAGGTATAGGGCCAGGTTTGGGAGGAAGTATGAGGAGCTCTGTTTTAGCCATGTTGAGTTAAGCGGCGAGGCCATCCAGATGATAGCAGAGAGACTTAAAAGAATCTTTGGTTTTTACAACGGTGTAAGGTCGGGTGTTGAAAAGTATATTTGTGTGTCGTTACATAAGGGTAGTGAAATTAAACCCAAAAGATGGTTTATTAGGATCTGAGCAGGTCACCTAGAAGGAGTGTGTACAGAGAAAAGAGAAAGGTCCCAGGACAGAGCCCTCGGGTACCCCCACAGAGATATCAATAGAGGAGGAGCAGTGTAGCAGAGAGACACGGAAAGTACATGAGAGGTAGAGAAAGATCCAGGATCGTGCTTTTTTCTGAATACCAAGAGTATGCAGAATTTGAAGAGAAGAGGGTGGTCCACTTGTGTCAAATGCTGCAGATAGGTAGAGTATATGAGCAGAGTGTAATGACCTCTGTCTTTGGCAGCATGGAGATCGTCAGTTATTTTGAGGGCTGTTTCCGTGGAGTGAGCAGTGTGAAAGCCAGATTGTAGAGGGTCTAGGAGAGAATAGGTGTTGAGAAAATGGAGCAAGCGAGAGAATAAGACGTTCAAGGAGTTTAGAGGCAAAAGGCAGAAAGGAGACAGGTCGATAGTTAGAAAGACAGGTAGGGTCAAGCTTGCTGTTTTTGAGTAATGGGTAGATTTTTGCATGTTTGAAGGAGGATGGAAAGGTTTCCAGAGCAGAGGGAGAGTTAAAAATGTGCGTGAGCGTAGGGATTAATGTAGGAGCTAGAGGTTTTAGGAGATGGGAGGGAATGGGGTCAAGAGGGCAAGTGGTGTAGGAGAAGAGGCGATCAACAGCGACACATCCTCCTCTGAGACAGTGGAAGATCAAGAACAGGAGGAAGTAGAGGAAGAAGTGTAGGATGGGAGGAGAAACAGGGGGATGTTCTGACATATGGATCCACCTTTTCCTTAAAATAGTCAGCAAAGTCCTGAGCAGAGTGGAGGAAGGAGAGGCAGCTGAGGGTGGGTTTGAGTAGAGTATCAAAGACAGAGAACAGTCGTTGTGGTTAGACTTGTGCATGTGTGATTATTGAAGAAAAGTAGGCTTGTTTAGCTTGCTAAGTGCAGAGTTGAAAACAGGATAGCATAAATTTGTAGTGAAGGAAGTCTGCGAGAGTATGAGATTTCCTCCAGAGGCATTCACGCATGTGGGAATTTAGCCAGGGTCTAGGGCTAGAAGGGCGAGTGCGGCAGAGAGAAAGCGGGGCATGTAAATCAAGAGAAGAGGACAAGGCAGAGTTGTAGTTCCTGACCAGGTTGTCAGGGTCTGTAGCAGAGCTGAGAGAGAAGAGGGAGGAGTGTAAAGTGGACTCAACGTCAGGTAAGTGAATAGAGTGCAGGTTTCTGCAGAATCGGGGGGTAGATGGAGGTGAAGAAGAGGAGAAGCGAGATAGAGAGAATGAGATGAGGTGATGGTCAGAGAGAGGAAAAGGGGAAATGTAGAAATCGGAGAGAGAGAAGGTTTTTAGTGAAAAAAGTAGTGGCCATCCTTGTGGTCGCTTTCTGCAGTCCACTGTTGAAGGCCAAAAGAAGAGGTTAGAGAAAGAAAGCGGGAAGCCCAAGGAGAGAGGGTCATCAATGTGGTAATTGAAGTCCCAAGGAAAGACAGGGGAGTCAGGATTTAAAATGAGAGAGAAGGCAGAAGGGGGATGAGTAGAGGTAGGTGGCGATAGATGACCGCCACGTGGACAGAAGGAGAAGAGAATTCTGGACTGTGTGAACCTCAAAGGAGGGAAAAGCAAGAGGTGAGGAATAGAAGTGTCGGAACGACAGAGAGAGGAGCAGGAGCCCCACGCCTCCACCTCTGCCATCATGGCGCAGAGTGTGGGAGAGGAAAGGCCACCGTGTAGGAAGGGCAGCTTCCAGCAGCAGTCAGACTGAGTAGCCCAGGTCTCAGTTATAGCAAAGATAAGCAGTGAGTGAAGAGAAAAGTCATTCACGAGAGACTTGTTAGAGATGAGCGAGCATTCCAAAGGGCAACAGGAGAAAGGGGAGAGGAGGGAGGGTGCAGGGGATGGGGGATGAGGTTGGAGGGGTTTAACACCAGAAGGAGTAGATTGCATGTGTGAGGTGAGGACGAGAGCAATGAAATAAGGCAGGGACCAGGATTTGGGGAAGATTCCCCAGAAGCAAGGAGGAAGAGCATGGAAAGAAAGAGATGTGTGAGGATGATTTGTAGGGTGTGTTTTAGTGCAGGGTGTACAGCTGTGGGGTGACAGAGGGTGCAGTAAGAAAGGAGTTTAATTAACAGGAAGTGGGAAGAAAGGAGATGGAGATATATGAATAGAGTTAGACATAAGGACCTGGTGGAAGGAAGTGCATAATTTGAAAATAAGTGAGTTACAGCAAATATAAAAAATAAGGTGGCATCACAGCAATATTTAATGTTGAGATGTGCAGTCTGGAATAGATGATATCCTCTTTTCCAACGTAGATCAAAAGCGGAATCAGAAGCAGTAGGTATTGTCCACTTTTCCACTTCTTTTTGAACTTCAAATCTACTTGAAACATTTCTACTTAAAAGCATATCTGCTTATAAGCATGGCTGCTGGCAGCAGTGGCTGTTATGAGTTTACTTATATACTTTTAGAAAGTCTTCTGGTTGGCACAACAAACTTAATTAGCACATGTGAGGGACGTTAAAGCAAATGGTTTTTCTATGTTGGGTGTTGTCTTGCACAAGTGTGAAAGCTGAATTAAATTAAGACAGTAGAGCAGTGTTTCCCAAAGTGTGCGCCCTG
>CM071586.1:3907905-3945016 GCA_036426205.1 Ascaphus truei
AAGATGTGGTCAGAGAGAGAGAGGAGGGGTCAGAGGATAGAGTTAGTCAGGAGAGTAGAAGAGTGAGGTCAGATAGAGATGTGGTCAAGAGAGAGTGAGGTCAGAGAGAGTAGTAGTGGTATAGAAGTAGAGAGAAGAGATAGTGAGGTCGAGAGAGAGAGAGAGAGATAGAGAGTGAGGTCAGGAGAGAGAGAGAGAGAGTGAGGTCGGAGAGAGAGAGTCAGTCAGAGAGAGAGAGAGATTTGAGAGGTCAGAGCAGAGTGAGGTCAGAGGATATTGAGGTAGAGAGAGCGTGAGGTCATAGAGAGAGAGAGTGTGGTCGAGAGAGAGAGAGGGAGGTCGAGAGTAGAGAGTGAGGTCAGAGAGAGAGAGAGTGAGGTCAGGAGAGAGAGTAGTAGAGAGTCAGAGTGAGTCAAGAGAGAGTGAGTCGATAGATGAGGATAGAGAGAGTGAGGTGCAGAGAGAGAGTGAGTCAGAGAGATAAGAGAGAGTGAGGTCAAGAGTGAGGTCAGAGAGATTGGTCAGAGAGTAGTGAGGTCAGAGAGAGTTAGTGGTCAGGAGAGAGTGAGGTCGAGTCGAGAGGGTAGGTCAGAGAAGAGAGGGACATGTCAAGAGAGAGATGAGAGAGGCGAGTAGAGAGAGAGAGAGGAGGCGGAGGACGAGGTCAGCGAGAGAGAGTAGAGAGTGAGGTTGTAATAGAGAGTGAGAGTGTGTGAGAGAGAGGTGATAGTGTGGTGAGATTGTCTGAAGAGAGACACCACCTGACTTGCGGCCTTCAACTGTTAGGTATGTATATACACCTTTGTTTTTACTTTGGGCGCCGCGTAAAATCCTGATCTCCTTGGGGAGCCTTGAAAAAAATCTGATTGCCTTGGGGAGCCTTGAACCGAAAAAGTTTGGGAACCACTGCAGTAGAGGGATGATTTACAGACAGACAGTTTGGAATATGTTTATACCTGAGGAAAGAGAAGAGATGAGATGAGTGATTGAATGCAACATGAATGCGGTGTGAATGCGGTCAGAATACGGTCAGAATGCGGCATGAACGCGGTGAAGTGCGTGGCATTCGGAAAAAAATCCCGGAAAAATGCGGGGATGTTGGAGAATAAAAGGGGCCGTGACAGTATATTTTTCAACTCTTAAGCTTATTCCTGACATCCAGTCCCTAGTCACTGATTGTCTCTCTGCTCTTTCAGACTGGACGGCCGCCGTTGCCTGAAACTTAAATTGCAACTCATCATAATCCCCCTAAACAAGATCAAATTGCTCCATTTTATGTCTCAGTCTGTAACCCTACCATTCATCCTGTCTCTCAAGCATGCTGCCCCGGTGTAATACCTAACTTCCCCCTTTCCATATCTAATCCCATTCATGCTATTACGACAGCATGTCGATTTTTTCTTTGTAACTTTTCAAACATTCATACTGTCTGTCACCCCACAACTAAGACTCAATATCGATCCAATAATATGTGGAGCTTGTCTATGTATGTGATTCAGAATGCAATGTATGTAAGACCACCGGTGGCCACTATTTGCACATTTGATCTGTCCCGAACCTGAAATATAGCAGCTGGTGAGGAGGGTGGGCAGAGAGAGAGAGAGAGAGAGAGCACTATATATAAAGCAATTGGGACTGTAATTTAGGCACTCTCTGTCTATCTGTCTCTCTTTCTCTTTGTTTCTCTCTGTCTGTCTATAATTTTCTCTATGCCTCTCACAATGTCGCTCACGTTCTCTTTCTCTGTGTCAGTAATTCTCTCTCTCTCTCTCTCTCTCTCTCTCTCTCTCTCTCTCTCTCTCTCTCTCTCTCTCTCTCTTTAAACAGAGGCTTCTAACGAATCCTGAGCTTGCGTGTACTGACTGATCTGTGTGGTTGATTTCAAGTGCTGGTTGTTTAAGTATGTGCAGTTAGAACAAGGAAGCGGTTAAACAAGGTATAGTTTATTGAAGTACTTCTAAACTTACTTCCTAGGGGGACTTTAAACTGTTCTTAGGTAATCAGATATTTTTCACTGATTTTACCAGTAGATACAGGTCCCGCCCGCTACAGAGAGGAAGGGGTTAACTTTATGGAACACACGGCACTTATATTTGAGAAGACGGCCTTTTCCACTTTGTTCTTTTTCATGATGCATGATATATATCTTTATAAAGAATACCATATAGCTGAGCACGGTATTGGGGATTTTTCTCCTACTTTTCCACTTCTAAACTTCATAGTTGCTAGAATGAGAAGGATTGAAAATGCCACTCAATGCACATCTTGCCACATGTATGTGCACTTGGAGCAGCTGTTCCAAGGAGCATACAGCTGTGAGAGGTGTGAGCGGGTGGTCTCTTTAGAATCAGAGATTGCTGATCTGAAGAGGCAACTTGCAATATTGAGGGACATTGGCAATCTTGAAAGGGAATTAGAGCTCACTGAGCAGGTCCTTGCTTTGACTAGTGATGCAGATGGTGGCGCTGTTAGTGAGGAGCAGGTAGGTAGCTTGGTTTCTGTTAGTGAGGAGCAGGTAGGTAGCTGGGTGACAGTTAGAAGGGGAAGCAGGGGCAATAGGGAGAGGCAGGTCATTTCTGAGCTGACACATCCCAATAGTTTTGCCGTGTTGAGTAAAGATATTGGGAATGTTGGGGGCAGAAATGGCAAGGCTGGAGGAGACTAATTCCTCTAGCAGCCAGGGGAATTTTTCTTCAAGCACAGTGGGGACTAAGGATGCTCAGATACAAAGAAATATTGTGGTGGTAGAGGACTCCATTATTAGGAAGGTAGATAGGGCAATCTGTTGCCAGGACTGCATGAACCAAACAGTTTGTTGTCTCCTGGGTGCTCGGGTTCGGCACATTGTGGAACGGGTAGACAGATTGTTGGGGGGGGGGGGGGCTAGGATTGACCCGGTGGTCTTGGTACACGTTGGCACCAATTACAAAGTTAGAGAAAGATGGAGGGTCCTAAAAAATGATTACAGTGATCTAGGCCAAAAGCTTAAGGCAAGGACCTCCAAGGTAGTATTTTCTGAAATACTACCAGTGCCATGCGCTACCGCAGGGAGACAGTCAGAAATCAGGGAGGTTAATGCATGGCCAAGAAAGTGGTTCAGGAAGGAGGGGTTTTGGTTTTTAGAGCACTGGGACTCCTTTTCTGAGAGGTGCCATCTATATTCTAAGGACGGATTGCACCTCAATGAAGAGGGATCTCCTGTGCTAGGGGAGAGAATGCTAAAAAGGTTGGAGGAGATTTTAAACTAGGATGGAGGGGAATGAAACAGATAATGAACTAAATGAAATAGATGAGGATTCAAGGTGGTATGGAGGTACAGTAGAGGCAACGTTTATTCTAACATTTGCCGTAAACTAGCCGGGTTACATTCTGGGTATGTGCTGGGTATGTGCTGGGTATGTTCTGGGCTAGTTTGAGGCACGTTTAAGGCATTTCTGCATTGACTAACGACCCATAGGATTAACACAGCAGGGATCCCTGGCAGTCCAATTCAGTTTGAATGGGACTGCCAGGGACCCCCGCTGTTAATCTGATAGGCCATTAATCAATGCAGAAATGCTGAGGATAGTTTAAGGAAAGTTTAAGGCATGTATTCAGAATGTACCTGGGTGTTTCCTGGGTCTTTTGGGGAATTGCCACTGGTTTTTGTTAGAATAAGAGTTGCCTCTACTGCAGAATGGGGGAAAGTGCGAGTTTGACAAGCAGTGAGACACCCATAGTAAATACAGATAATACTAGAAAACTTCTAAAGACTAAACCAAGTGGGCGCAGAAAGGAAGGAGCAGATAAGATAATAGTACAGGCTGAAAAAAACCTGAAATGCATGCTTGCTAATGCAAGAAGACTGACGGATAAAATGGGGGAGCTTGAATTAATAGCTGCAAGGGAGCAGTATGATATCATAGGCATTACTGAAACATGGTGGGATGAAACTCATGACTGGACAGTTAATTTAGAGGGTTATTCTCTTTTTCGGAAGGATCGAACAAATAGAATGTGAGGTGGAGTATGTTTATATGTTAAACCAGATCTAAAACCTATTATAAGGGATGATGTCTATGAAGGGAATGATGAAAATGTAGAGACTTTGTGGATAGAAATTAGCAGTGGAGGTAAAAGTATAAAGAAAATGTTTGTGGGAATATGCTATAAACCACCAAATATCTGTGAGATTGAGGAAGCTAAAATACTTTTGCAAATGGAGAAGGCATAAAACTGGGTCATGTTTGCATAATGGGGGATTTTAATTATCCTGACATAGACTGGTGCAATGAGATTAGCGTTACAAAAAATGGAATAGGTTTTTGGGGGTGCTTAAAGACAATTATATGACCCAAATGATTGAGGAACCAACCAGGAGAGGGGCAGTTCTGGATTTGGTCATATCAAACAATGTAGAAGTAATAACAAATATTCAAGTACTGGAACATTTGGGTAACAGTGATCATAACATGGTCTCATTTGAAATAAATTATCAAAAAACAGATTACTTGGGTTCAACAAAGACTTTAAACTTTAGAAAGGCAGATTTTAATAAACTGAGGTCTAATCTAGTAGTAATACAATGGGATGATGTTTTTACAGGGAAAAATGTAGAAGATAAATGGGCAGTATTTAAAACATTGTTAGAAAAACATACTTATCAGTGTATACCCTTGGGTAATAAGTATAAAAGAAATAGGTCAAAACCAATGTGGCTAAATAAACAGGTAGGGTAGGAAATGGACAAGAAGAGGAAGGCGTTTAGATTCTTTAAGTCAGAAGGGACAGAGACATCATATCAGAATTATAAGGAATGTAACAAAAATTGCAAAAAGGCAATCAAATTAGCAAAAATGGATAATGAAAAAAGGATTGCAATAGAAAGTAAGGTCAACCCTAAAAAGTTCTTTAAGTACCTTAATAACAAAAAAATGAGAAAAGAAAATATAGGACCCTTTCAGTGTGAGACGGGCAGGCAGATTATTGGAGATAAGGAAAAAGCAGAGGTATTGAACAAATTCTTTGCCTCTGTGTTTACCAGGGAAGAATCGAGTTCAATACTAGTGCCGCAGGAGGAAGCCACAACCTCCATATTAATGAACAATTGGTTAAATGAGGAAGAAGTTCATAAGCGACTTGAAGAAATTAAAGTAAATAAGGCACCTGGCCCTGATGGCATACATCCATGAGTTCTCAAGGAGTTAAGCTCAGTAATAGCCAACACATTATATTTAATATTCAAGGACTCCATTTCCACAGGCTCAGTACCACAAGATTGGCGTAAAGCAGATGTAGTGCTTATATTTAAAAAGGGAGCTAGATCACAACCGGGAAATTACAGACCTGTAAGCCTGACTTCAATAGTAGGGAAACTACTTGAAGGTTTAATACGGGATAATATTCAGGAATACCTAATGGAAAACAAAATTATCAGTAATAGTCAGAATGGATTTATGAAGGATAGATATTGGGGGGGGTGGGGGGGGGGGGGGGGGGGTGGGGGTGGTGGGGGGGGCGGGGGGGGGGGGGTTGGAGGGGGGGGGGGGGGGGGGGGGGGGGGGGGGGGGTGGGGGGGCGGGGGGGGGGGGGGGAGGGGGGGTGGTGGGGGGGGGGGCGGGGGGGGGGGGGGGGGCGGGGTGTTGGGAGGGGGGAGCGGGGGAGGGGGGGTGGGGGGGGGGGGGGGGGGGGGGGGGGGGGGGGGGGGGGGGGGGGGGGAGGGGGGGGGGTTGGGGGTGGAAGGGGGGGGGGGGGGTGGGGGGGGGTTGTGGGGGGGTGGGGGGGGTGGTGTGGGTTGGGGGGGTTGGGGGGGGGGGGGGGGGGGGGGGGGGGGGGGGGGTGGGGGGGTTGTGGGGGAAAGGCGGGGGGGGTGGGGGGGTGTGGGGGGTGGGGGGGGTGGGGGGGGGGGGGTGGGGTGGTGGGGTGGGGGGGGTGTGGGCGGGGGGGGGGGTGGGGGGGGGGGGGGGGGGGGGGGGTGGGTTGGTGGGGGGGGGGGGGGGGGGGTGGGGGGGGGGGGGGGGGGGGGGGGGGGAGGGGGGGGGGGGGGTGGGGGGGGGGGGGGGGGGGGGGGGGGGGGGGGGGGTGGGGGGGGGGGGGGGGGGCGGGGGGGCGGGTGGGGGGGGGGCGGCGGGGGGTGGTGGGGGGGGGGGGGGGGGGGGGGTGGGGGGTGGGGGGGGTGGGGGTGGTGGGGGGGGGGGGGCGGGGAAAAGGGGGTGGGGGGGATGGGTGGGGGGGGTGGGGGCGGGGGGGGGCGTGGGGGGGGGCGGGTTGTGGGGTGGGGGGGGGGGGGGGGGGGGGGGGGGTGGTGGGCGGGGGGGGGGCGTGGGGGGGGGCGGGGGGGGTGGGGGTGGGGGGGGGGGGGGGGGGGGGCGGAGGGGGGGGGGGGGGGTGGGGGGGTGGGGGGGGGGGGGGGGGGTGGGGTCGGCGGGGGTGGGGGGGGGGGTGGGGGGGGGTTGGGGGGGGGGGTGGGGGGGGGGTGTTGGGGGGGGGGGGGTGGGGTGGGGGGGGGTGGGGTGGGGGCGGGGTGTGGGGGTTGAGGGGGGGGGGAGGGGTGGGGGGGGGGGGGGGGGTGGGGGGGGGGGGTTGGGGGGGGGGGGGGGGTGGGGGGGGGGGGGGGGGGCAAAAAGTGGGTGTGGGGGGGGGGGGGGGGGGTTGGGGGGGGGGGGTGGGGGAGGGGGGGGGGGGGGGAAGGGTGGGGGGTGGGGGGGGGGGGGGGTTTGGTGTGGGGGCAGTGTGGTGGGGGGGGGGGGGGGTGGGGGGGTGGTGGGTGGGGGGGGTGGGGGAGGGGGGGGGGGGGTGGTGGGGGGGGTGGTGGTGTGGTGGTTGGGGGGGGGGGGTGGGGGGGAGGTGGGAGGGCGGGGGGGGGGGTGGGGTGGGTGGGGGGTGGGGGGGAGGGGGGGGGGGGGGGGGGGGTGGTGGGGGGTGGGGGGGGGGGGGTGTGGTGGGGGGGGGGGGGTCGTTGGGGTGGGGTGGGGGGTGGGGGGTGGGGGGGGTGGGGGGGGGGGGGGCACAGGGGGGGGGGGGGGGGGGGGGGGGGGGCGGGTGGGCTGGGGGGTGGCGGGGGGGTGGGGGGGGGGTGGTTGGGGGGGGCGGGGTGTGGGGGGGGGGGGGGTTGGGTGGGTGTGTGGTGTTGGGGGTGGGGGCGGGGGGGGGCGGGGGGGGGGTGGGGGGGGGTGGGGGGGGGGGGGGGGGGGGGGGGGGGGGGGGGGTGGGGGGTGGTGGGGGGGGGGTGGGGGGGGGGGGTGGGGGGGGGGGTGGGGGGGGGGGGGGGGGGTTGGTGTTGGGGGGGGGTGTTGGCTGGGGGGGGGGGGGGGGGGGGGTGGGGGGGGGGGGTTGGGGGTGGGGGGTGGGGGGGTTGGGTGCGGGGGTGGGGTGGGGGGGGGGGGGGGGGGTTGGGTGCTGGGGGGGGGGGGTGAGTGGGGGTGGGGGGGTGGGGGGGGCGTGGGGGGGGGGGGGGCGGGTGGGGGGGGAGGGGGAGCGCGGGTGGGGGGGGGGGGGGGGGGGGGGGGGGGGGGGGGGTGGGGGGGGCGGGGGGGGTGGGGCGGGTGGGGGGGGGGGGGGGTGGGGGGGGTGGGGGGGGGGGGGGGGTGGGGGGTGGGGGGGGGGGCTGGGGGGGGGGGTGTGATCCACGGGGGGGGGGTGGGGGGGGGGGTGGTGTGGGGTGGGGCCAAACTAACCTTATTTGTTTCTTTGAGGAGGTAAGTAGGAATTTAGACCAGGGTAATGCAGTTGATGTGGTCTACTTAGATTTTGCAAAGGCTTTTGATACGGTTTCACACAAGAGGTTGGTGTACAAAATAAAGAAAGTTGGACTCGGTAATAATATCTGCACCTGGATTGAAAACTGGATAAAGGACAGACAACCGAGGGTTGTCATAAATGGAACTTTTTCAGGTTGGGCTAAAGTCGTGAGTGGAGTACCTCAGGGAACGGTACTGGGACCCCTGCTTTTTAACTTGTTTATTAATGACCTTGAGGTTGGCATCGAGAGCAAAGTCTCCATCTTTGCTGATGATACTAAATGGTGTAAGGTAATAGAATCAGAGCAGGATGTAATTTCTCTTCAGAAGGACTTGGAGAGACTGGAAACGTGGGCAGGTAAATGGCAGATGAGGTTTAATACAGATAAATGTAAGGTTATGCATTTGGGATACAAGAATAAAAATGCGACTTACAAATTAAATGGAGATATATTGGGGGAATCCTTGATGGAGAAGGATTAAGTAGTGCTTGTAGACAGCAGGCTTAGCAATAGTGCCCAATGTCATGCAGTAGCTGCAAAGGCAAACAAGATCTTATCTTGCATCAAACGGGCAATGGATGGAAGGGAAGGAAATATAATTATGCCCCTTTACAAAGCATTAGTAAGACCACACCATGAATATGGAGTACAATTTTGGGCACCAATCCTAAGAAAAGACATTATGGAACTAGAGAGAGTGCAGAGAAGAGCCACAAAATTAATAAAGGGGATGGACATTCTAACTTATGAGGAGAGGCTAGTTAAATTAGATTTATTTACATTACAAAAGAGGCGTCAAAGAGGGGATATGATAACTATATACAAATATATTCAGGGACAATACAAGGAGCTTTCAAAAGAAATATTCATCCCACGGGTAGTACAAAGGACTCGGGGCCATCCCTTAAGGTTGGAGGAAAGGAAATTTCACTAGCAACAAAGGAAAGGGTTCTTTACCGTAAGGGCAGTTAAAATGTGGAATTCATTACCCATGGAGACTGTGATGGCAGATACAATAGATTTGTTCAAAAAAAGGTTGGACATCTTTTTAGATGGGAAATGTATACAGGGATATACCAAATAAGTATACATGGAAAGGATGTTGATCCAGGGATTAATCCGATTGCCAATTCTTGGAGTCAGGAAGGAATTAATTATTGTTTGCCTTCCTCTGGATCAATAAGTAAGTATAGATATAGGATAAAGTATCTGTTGTCTAAATTTAGCATAGGTTGAACTTGATGGACCTATGTCTTTTTTCAACCTCATCTACTATGAAACTATGTAACCTACCCCTCAAATATGTTCTCTACTGCACTGACTCTGATTCTATTCTGTAAGTCCCACATTTCCCATTGAGATAGTAAGCTCTGTGGCACAGGGACTACCTCATTCCTTTGTTTAACTTCCTGTATAACACTCTTAAGTAGCTTTGTGTAATGTCTCCAAGTTCACTCGCCATTCTAACTGTGTAAAATGCTGTTTACATTGGTGTAACTATATAAATAAATATATATATACAAACATACTGTACACATATCTGATTCATTCATCCCATTGTCACACGTCATCATTTGTTATTCCCCAGAAACCACTTCCTAATGAGTCTTTGTGGAATACACCATATTGTTCCAACTCCACAAAGACTCCCCTCCCTATTGTGAGCATGTATAAGAGGTCATAGAATCAGCACAGGTTTAATACAGAGCTTATCCTGGGAAAGGCCACACTGCAATGGGGGAGAGAAACCCTATTACCTACACACTCCTCTTCCTACGAATATCCGTCTCTCAGTTCTGAACGTTTGCTGCTGAAAAATATTATTTCCAGGACTTGGAGAGAAATAAAACTCTATCTGGAAATGGAATAAAAGACCAATAGTAAGTAGAGTAAAGTATTCTTTTTCACAGCTGGGGGTAAGTACTCATATAGGAGTGAGTAACAATGCTACAAAGGTGCATTATGGTTAATGTCAGATTTATTAAAAAAAAGTAAATCTTTTCTTTTTGCATCTATGTGAGCAGCACAGGAGAAATATTACCCCAGCTGGTAAGATGTAAGGAACATCGGATCAGCTGAATAATAGTGTTTTATTGTGGAAGCAAATGTTTTTTTTTTTTACCAGTTATGCACCTTGTGTTACAGATGGGAATTATTCTCTGGGACATTAATTGCTACAAAACTAACACAAAACTTATGTGAAAAAGATTTGCAGAGGAAATATCCCTTCGTGCTCAGAAGATCCCCTTCTTATATGTCACAGTCTTGCTCCAGTTTTGCATCTGGCGAACTTTGCGATGCCCCCGTGTTACACATTATTACTACTGTATAAAGAATATTGTAGTACAGTAATCACTAACCTCAGCAATAACATCTAATAAACCATCAAATTACATTGTAGCAGGAAAAACGAGAATCATTAAAAAGTGGCAATAAGAATAAATTTGTGCATAAGTAGTATATTTGTAGTCAGGTTTATAACATGTTCCCTAGTTCAATGTTTTCTTCCAACCAAAAGGTATCATTGCTATAAGATTAAACACTCAGAAGTCTTTTTCCAGCAAACTTTTAACGATCATTAATACCTGCATAATTTATTTCTTTATACTGTTTATTTAGAAAGTTTTGTACAGAATTATTAGCAATTGGGAAAATAATCCATAAAGTAGGTGAGGTATAATTACACCCAGAAAACAATTTCCAGCACCAATTTGTACACTGATCACACTGTGTGTTGTTTCCTTACTGTACTTCTATACTGATTTTTTTATTTGATTGAATAAATATTGACGTTTTAATTGTTCCAAGCATTGTTCATCCAATCTTTGATGAGTTATCCTTTAACATACAAAGGACTTTTTACATTACCTTACAATAATACCATGACTCTGAGTAAATAAATATTAAATTCAACTGTTACACTACAGATTTAGCTAGCTGACCAAATTTGTCCTGATAAATTAATACTTACTGGAGGCACATAGTGCACGTAATTAGGGTCTGTAAATCTCCCCAATCTGAGAAAATCTCGTTTTGATACTTTATCCTGTTTAGCCTTAGTGCAGTCACCTTTTTAATCATGAGGTAGAGCGAGTATACTCCTGAGTTTATTTATTTTTATATCTCCTAATGCAGAATATCAGAGTTTCGATAGGATTCAGTGGCAGTGTCGATGCAGAATTGTATTTCAATAGTATTTTAAAAAGACATTTTTAAAGTAAAACATCTACAACCACACGGACTGAACACCTTGCAAAACCCTAAATGCAACTTACTGTACTTGTTAAATACTAGGACTGTACAAAGACCCACCAATGCCCTTGTTACATTATTCCATAGATTGGGGGTTGCAATTCATGTTTCTATTTTCAGATTAGACTAAACTGGGTGGTTATCACTTTTTCCAGTAGGTTGATAATGGTGTAAATGTAGCTAGACTCATTGTGAGATAACACAATATATCCTGTTATAACCCAAAATATCACATACTGTAGTTCCAATAGGATTCAGTGCCAGTCATGGAGCAGAATATCCCAACATATCCCAATATATCCCAACATAAACCAACATATCACACCATATCCAAACATATTCCACCATATCCCACCATACATCAAAATATACAAACATACCCCACCACATCCTACCACATCCCACCATTGATGAGTATTAGGACTCATTTACAAAAGGGAAGATTTAGCCCAAGTAACTTATCAATTTGTTGTATTATTTCCCTACAAAATGATTGGACCATTGTACAGGGTCACTATGTGTGCGCGTACATTACTTGTTCTACACGTCTGTTAGCACAGGGGGGAGAAGAAGGGAATTTTTGGAATACATTAAAAGCGGCAATAACCACTGCAGCCTCATTTCCTGTAAGTGTTACACAGATATAGCCAGATTGTCTATGAGTTAAAGTTCAGGCAGCCAGTTAGTACACAGTGTGATTGCTTATACCTCCTTCTCATCTGTCAGACATTCACTATTTAGGCAGCCAGTTAGCACTGCATGGCATATGTCACAGTGTGACTGCTCAGCTCTGCTAAAGGTTTGCTTAACAGCTCACTCAGCACAATCTGAGCTGTGTATCATAACGATGTGGTCATAATGATTTTGTGAGTGAATCAGGCTAAATACTTTATCGGTACCTGACCCTGACAGATCTGTGAATAATTCAAACAACCAGTCAGTGTGTTGTAATGTATCTCACAGCCCGATTATATCTACTCTTCAACTACAGTAGCCGTATAATTAAGTAGCACTGCCTGCAGAGGGTGATTCAAATACTCAGTTCTTTCCAGCATACTGTATGCTAATATTAATTGCAGCTGATCACAACTGCACAGCAATAATCTACAGTGTGCTGGAAAGTATGTAGTCTTTTGATAACCAACAGGTATTAGGTAATTAACACTGTTGAAGTAGCTCATTCATGGCAATCTACAGTACAAGCATAGACAATCTGTTACAATCTTTAATTTGTGGGAAGGTTAATATATATATATATATATATATACCACTCTCATCTTAACTATATCAACTCATTGTCTATTTTAAGGATTTTTTCATCTAAGGTTCTCTCCCAAAAGATATTATATGTGTCAGCCACTCTTCCTGATTTTATTATTTTATTTATATATCTGCACATTGTCACTAATTCACTTATTATGTGTTGTAATATTTTTTCCGTAGTGATTTATTAAATGCTACATTTTAATAGCCTAGGTGTGCACAATTAATGTTCTTTCTTTGGATGCTCCACTGGCTTATTGATAGTGGATCCTCTTTATGTTAGTTACTGATGAAGGGAAATCCGTCCTTTTCCCATCCTCTGCAAAACTTTTTTAACAGAGGTGATGGGGGTGAGTTGACAAACCTACTGGGGGTAAAGGTACTTTTTGTGTATTTCAATGCAGCACCAACCATATATGCAGAGATTCTATACTATACAAGACATACAGTAATACAGGGATATTAGTGCAATTAGGGATACATTAAGTGTATAATACACACAGCAACAGGCAATATTAGGAGGATACAAGTCTATGCTTCGAAGAGTTGACTCAATGGCTATTACTCTATAGAGGATACATCTTGATGTGCGAGTCTTGGTTATATTAATGCGCTACGGAAATGACTCAGTGTAAAGGTGACTTTATAGACTGGTCTTCAAGTTGGATTCCCAACCAGATTGTTTACATTATCTTGTATCTTTAATAGCAACATGTTTCCCATGTGTGTCTCTATCCTTAATCTGTTTTTATATTTGTATAAACAAGTTTACAAAATACAATATAGCATAGAGAACTTTCTGTACCATTAATAGATCAGGGACTTTTATGTCTTAATTATTTTACGAGTCTCACTAAACACTTTTTTTTTGCAGCACGAGAGCTGATATTTAATTTGAAAATCTCCTTTTCCTCTAAGTTCTCACAATGCACCGGGAGAATAAGACCACGGTTACAGAATTTCTGCTTCTGGGATTTCCAGCCATTCACAACTTCAAGATTTTACTCTTCCTTGTCTTCCTTCTGTTATACATTTTCACCTTAGCTGGAAATGTCCTCATCATTGCCTTGGTGTCAACCAGTCACCAGCTCCAAACACCCATGTACTTCTTTCTCAGTCACCTGTCCCTGTCTGACATCTTGCAAACCACAGATATTGTTCCTAATATGCTATATGTAATAATGGCAGAAGGGGCTATTATCTCTTTTGCTGGGTGTATCGCTCAATATTTCCTATTTGGTACCTCAGGAGGTGCTGAATGTTTGCTCCTTACAGTGATGTCTTATGATAGATACCTGGCCATCTGCCACCCATTGCGTTACTTTGCTTTTATGGATTTGAAGTTTTGCTGCCAAATGGTTTTCTGGTCTTGGTTCTTAGCTTTTATGGCAGCAACAAGTATGGTTATTTTGCTTTGTTCATTTCAGTTTTGCAACCCCAATGTCATTGATCATTTCTTCTGTGATCTTGACCCTCTCTTAGAACATTTTTGCTCAGAAAGATTCATTGTGGATACTGTAATCTTTTTTCTAGGTATCTCTTTCTTTATCTTCCCATTCACCTTCATCGTTGTGACTTATTTCTGTATCTCCCTCACCATCCTCAGGATAAAATCCATCACTGGGAGACAGAAAGCCTTCTCCACCTGCAGCTCTCACCTGGCCGTTGTGTTCACATATTATGGGACACTGATTGCTAAATATGTGATTCCATCCAAAGGACAGTCATTGACTGTAATGAAAATCAATTCACTTCTGTATACAGTTGTCATCCCGTTATTCAATCCCATCATCTATACTCTGAGGAACAAGGAGATCCAGGCAGCCCTGTGGAAATGTATCAGTATAAGGATACAAACATATTTCAGTAGCATGAGATAAACTACAGTAGGTCTGTTGTATCGGACTGTGTTCAAAGCGGTAACAACAATATAATTAATGTAAGATACAGTAGATGCAGTAAAGATTCTTTACTAACTATAATTTTGCTGTCACAGTATATTGACAATAAGGGAAATGTGCATCAATGAAGTTATGCGGATAACACATTCTTACGCTGTATACACACACAGCCTTAGCCTCACTGAACTTGGACTCCTACTTCAATCTGATTTTCAAGACTTAAATGACTGAATTTCCCAAAACAAACTGTTTTTAAATAAAGAAAAAACTGTGTCGATGGCATTTGGGAGTAACAGTCAGAACCAATTCTAACCCCATTCTAGCCCCTGCCACTAGTCTTAAGAATGTGGGATTTTGGTTTGATTCCCACTTAACATTTGGGCTGCATGTTGATACCCTGACATCCAAAACCTAGGTGTACTTTATTGGAACAAATCCTCCTTAAGTCCACTGGTCAGAAATCGTATCGCCCAGCAGATACTAATGTACATGATACAGTATATTGGGATATAGTATATGGTAGAACACCCCAAACTCCCTTTATCAAACTACAGTAGACACCCTCTCTAACTCAATATGCTGATTTCACTTACAATGTAAATACACATACATCACTACGAAATGCTCCAAGAACTAGATCGGCCATCACTTGAGTCCAGGCACCAAATACATTTTTCCTGTCATCTTCAAATACTTTCTGGACAAGCTACCTTGCAATCTGAACAAGCCCCTAACCCCTATCACATGCTGCTATTATCACCTGAGATCTGACTCCAAAAGACTATTCACGGTCCGTAAGTTCAACAAGGAATCCGGACGCTCCTCCTTCTCTTACCCTGCACCTCACAACTAGAACAATCTACTTGGGACTCTCAAAGACACCATCAGTCTAAGTTCTTCAGCTGCCTCACTTTTAAATCTTGTCTGTAACTATGCCCATAATCATATCATCTTTAACTGTCTGTACATTGTATGTATAACCTCTGTTCATATAATGTAATGCTGTATTGTCATCACACATAACTAAGTACTTGAAAACGAGAGGTACTGTTACTCTCAAAGTATTATTTTCTGGTAAAACATTTGATAAATAAATAAATAAATAAATAAATAATGTCAACACTCTTATTCTCCTTGAGCATTAGTGATTGATTTGAGCAGTGATTATATGGAACTGAAAGTATAACAAAAAGTATAAAATATGTACAATTAGGAGCAAAGAAAATTCTTAATAGTACAGAGACAGAGCCCTAATACTCTTAATAGTACACAGACAGAAACTCAATACTCATTAGTACACACAGAGCCCTAATACTCCTTAGTAAACACACAGATTCCTCAGAAATGCAGATCACCTGAACCTTAATTGTGTTCATAAAGACCTGTGGGAGCAGAAATGTAACACATCTTTTATTCTGTGTTGAGGCGGTAAAGGGTTAACCAGGCTCTCAATAAAAGTCAAGCCCATGAATGGTTGTCACGGGAGACTCCTGTGGTGGGTAGGATCTCTGTGGCCAGAGCAGCAGGAGCGTAGTAGGGGTCACAAGCAGAGATCAGAGGCAGGCGGCAGATAGCGAAGTCAGGTAACAAGCAGAGGTCGGCAAAGTGGACAGGCGGGGCAGGACAGGTCCGGGAGCAGGGACTGACAACAGGGAGCAGGGACTGAGAACGGGGAGCAAGGAACAAACAGGGACAAGCCAGATTACCAGCAAGGGCCTTTACTAAGAACAGAATCAAATACAGACAGGTACAGGAACAGATCAGGATCAGAGGCATGTGCAATAGGAGTCTGACTTGAAACGAAGGCAAGGGAAACAGACAGGAAACAGAACTATAAAGAGAGAGAGGAGCAACAAGAAGACAGACAGACAGACAGACAGACGGAACCCAGAGCAAACAGAAGGCAGCAGCACACCCGGTGGACAAAGAAGCTATGGCTAGGCAGGAGGTCTATGAGACCCTGACAATGATTAACCCTGATCCTTATGTATGGGTTCAAGAGGGTTAGCTCTTGAGCCCAGTAACAATGTATCTTTGAAAAATGAATTGTAATAAAGATATTTTTTGTGTTTTTATCTTTCAGGGCATGTCAGAGAGCAGGGATTGCTGGGGCATGATTTTCAAGGGGGATTTTGCGGAGGAATTGTCAGAATGTGCCAAGAATGTCTGGGTCCAGAGTTGCTGGATACCCCAAAAATGTACCCTGGAATCATGTCTGATTCTCGTATACATGTATGCACATTGTCCCGGTAATATCCCCCCTTGAAAACGCTTGTGTGACTCACCGCAAGGGTTCCCTGCTTCAGCATAGCCAGAAAGGTCAAATGAGACACAGGGATGAAAAGTCTCCATGTAGCTGTGGGCATCCCTAGGTAACATAGGGATACCCCAGTTAGTTCCAGGTAGCCCATAACCAGTATTAGGTTCATGGGTGACCCCCAACTGTAGATAAGGTTGTGGGGGAACTCTTAGAGTCCAGCTAAGCCCAATAGATGGTATGTGGGGAATACAGGCTGAAGGAATAAAAATACACTCCTCTATTCTATTCCCCATACCCAGGGTTTAGGGATGTATTAGATGTTTATTTTATTAATACATGTAATGTCATGCAATGTACAGGTGTACACTGTAAGGTAGTGAGCTTTTGGAACCGATGTCCCAGAGACTGCCAGGGCTGACTAGTCAGGTGCCAGTAAGTCTGCTGGACATCGGAGTTAGAAGCAGCCAGAGGATGCCAGAGGTGTGAGAAGCCAATGAGCAGCAGGAAAAGGCTGAGTACCCAAGTCCAGTGATCAATGACAGTCATTCCAGTTGTTCTGCCAGACTTGGAGGAGCTTGTCACTGCGGGTGGCATTGAGGGAACCAAGGCTAGTCTCTGATTGGCTGCTCTAGAAAGTTCCCACACTCTGATTGGCTGTAGTATTTTGTGAATGGACCTGAGAATAGTATAAGGATTCGTGTCTCCATCAAGAAAGAGCGCGGGCGGCTCTTCAAAAGTTCTCTTGTGCGAAGGGCAAGGTACCGGCTTCAGAAAAGTCTGGCTGTTCTAAGTCCATCTTTTTGCGACCAAGTTCTCAGAATTGAATGTAGCAGTCGCAGTTGGGATTGCGAGTCGATTTTAGTTCCAGGGAGTTTGGTACTACGTCCCAGTAAAACAAAACCAAGCCTCCAAGAGAGAACGTAGCGGTGGCGTCTGGAATTTCATGCTGATTTGAGTTCCAGGAAATTTCGGGCTATGTCCCGGTGAGAGTAAAATCCTTTTTTAGGGTTTCCTTGCACATAGGAGAGTCTAGTTTTTGACCCCAGACCCCCAGTAAATATGTCTTTTGGCGTGTGTTTTGTGTTCCACTGTGTGTATGCCTTTTCATGCCAATCCATTTACAAATTTATTTCACTTTCCTGTTTTGCTCAATGAATAATCCTGGTAAAAATGTTTAAATGCCTGGTCTCCCGTGACATGTGTAAATTGGGATTCTACGTGTAATAACACGATACTAATTTTTTCAAACTTTTATTTAAAATATTTGCAGGACTGTAATTCTCCCTACCACATCCTTAACTCACAAACTCGCATGGACCTAGGCCCTGGGTAAGACATGGGCCTTGATATTCTCCAATGACATGGGACACAGGACCTGGGTCAGACATGAGCCCTGCCATTGTCCAATGAGCTAGAATCCAAGCCCTGGTTGAGTCATGGGCCCAGCCATTCTCCACCTCACTCGCCCACTCCACTTAATACCTAGCTAGGGACAAGTTCATGGCTTATTTCACCTTCCACTCAACAAACTATTTTTCCTGTCAACAATTAACTGAGGACAGGTAATGTCAGTGGTCCTTGGCCCTGGTATTCATAGCTTCGGGGTCGCCTCCTTAGTCTAATGTTGGTCTCAAATTCAGTTGAGTCCGTATCCTATCCCATTAAACCTAATCTCCACCATTCCATCCAGCCTGATAGGCCTGCCGACACCCCAACACTCACTAGGTGTTTTAAATTCCAACCCCACCCTAAATGTTGAGGCGATATAAACCAGGAGTGGGGCAGTTAATGACATATTCATCAAGTACAATGGCCTTTGAATGATGGAAAGTCTACATATGTAGCCAGATTTATATCACCTGCTGCTGGGGAAATATGCAGGTAAGTGACTGCAGATCCTACCGAAAGCAAAGAATCAATAGAATGCGGGGTCAGGTCCAGAAACACGGACCCCCGCATTGTTGCAGAGACCTGTACTTTCTCCAGAGCTGCTGCTTTGAATGCCATCTTCAGGTGCTATATTTAAGTATAGAATAAGATAGTACACATACCACAATTTTTCTCAGACTCCCCCATTCTCCACAGCACCATAAAGCATTCTCTCTTTTTCCTGTTCACTATCACTGAACTCCCCAAACCTAGTTTGTTCCATCCTCCCTCTTACCCTTCTTATGTTCATATTTCACATTCACTCCTTCTCTCCACTACTCTCCAGTCTCTCATCATCCTGCACACAAACCTATACAACTTGGAGAGGTGTTCATACTTACAAATGTTCTTCCCATCTTTCCATCTCCTCTCTCTCTGCTCTTCCACCACCTTTTTGCTGGTGACCTTTCACACAATCCCTGATCCTTATTCTATCCCCCACCTGCTCCCTCTCTCATCCCGTTTCCACATCTCTTCCTCCTTGTTATGCTAACTACTCCAAACTTTTTTTTTTCTTTGCTCTCTCTCTCTCTCTCTCATTCCTTTGCTCTTTGGAACGTTCTCTCTTTCTCACAAGCTTCTGTTTTTACGTGATCATTTGTGCTCACGTTCTCTGAATATTAAAATTTTATTAGAAACCTGTCTTTCTCAGTCCTATCCCTTAACCTTGGGGCGCCTGGCTGGTTAGCAGTTTCCTTTGAAGTTAGGACTCCCTTATCTGCAAGTGTGAATTATGACACTCAGGCCCTTTGTTCCTCCGCCCTATTGTATACAATCAAAGTGGTCAACCTTTGATCAGAGGGTGTATGATAGACCACTTGTCTGCCATCCTGACCTATTAACATAGCAGATGGGCTTTGAGTTCTCATGCCAGACCCAAAATACAATTCACAGTTTAATATCTTCATATATTAAAATAATCGGTTCTGTTGGGTCCAGTGGGTCGATACTTGCCAGTTCTTCCTACCGGAAGCGACCATCCATTGTGGCCAAGTTTCAGCCCTCTGCAACCCCCAAAACCGGAGATACACCAATGCAATGTAAAACACTTTTTAAATACAGGATTCTTCCCTTTAAAAATGAATCTCTGCCTTTCACTCTTTCCCCATTGAAATCAACGGGATCCGCCGCCATAGGCGTTCAATGGAGCGACTCCGCCGTTGAAGTCAATGGGTTCCACCGCCATAGACTTTCAATGGGGAAATTCCGCCATTTAAGTCTATGGAAAAACCAAAAATCTTTATATTTGCCCACACTCCGTCTGTTTGGAGAGGGCTGTAAATGGACATGCATTCAAGCCGGAAACGTGGCTGCATGCGACCCAACTCCCAGCCCTCTGGTCCTTTTAGAACCGGAGATATAGTCTTACACTTTTTACCATTTTGGACTAAGCCGTTTTAACGCCATGCGGCTTTTCCCCATTGGAATCAATGGCCGGTGCCGCCATAGACAATGCATGGGCGAGCACCGCCATTGGATTCAATGGGACCTCCGCTCCGCCATTAAAGTCAATGGCGGGAACCTCTTCATGAGCGCGACCCTTAACGGGGTCCCTCATTCCCGGACCCGATGGGGGTCATGTGTGGGGGCTCATGTGTGGGGGCTCCTAGGGGCTAGGGGCAAAAATAATTTTATTTCTGGGTGCCCTAGAACCTAAGATTCCCACACCAATTGCCGTTGATCTTGAACTCAGTGATAAAGCTCTTTTCAAAGACATTGTGTCCGCTTCTGCGGTTTTGCGGTTTGGATGGCTGCCAACCTGTTCTTGGAGGTCGACGTCGAGGAATCCCCATTGAAGTCAATGGCCCCATTGACTTACAATGGGAAACCGCCGCTCCTCCTCTCGGATGCCACCTGCTGGTCTTCGAGGGAAACAGGTCCAAAACCACTAGATCCGCCATTGAAATGAATGGAGCTCCAATGGACTCTGAAAAATGGTGCCTGAAAAGGTGGGAACATGGAACAAAGGGCTATAAACACTAAGTTAACCTTAACCCTTTCCCTCCCGCATCCATCCCAGTGTATGTGTTGGTGCAAACACTGGAACATAAACAATACATTTTTACAGGGGAATATACATTGGGATTCTGAAGCAGGGTAAACAACATTACTGGACCGCAGTCCAGTTAACCCCTTGCATCCCAAGTGAGAGCAGGGGGTGGCCAAATGGGGTGTAACCCCTTTAATCCCTGGCCAAACCCCTTCTCCCATGACAATTACACTCATAACTTACATCCCATTGAACTATTTGCCATGGAATAAACCCAAATCTCTAACCTCTCCTCTTTTTCTACCTCTAATCCTTACAACCTTATCAATATATATCATCCTTTCCTTTTATCTTCCATCAACCAGCATTCCCCGCACACTATCTGACGCACGCATGCACACACCAGTCCAACTCTTAAACTTGGCATTACACATTTACATGTGTAGGGAGAATGAAAGTTCATCTTTTTTTCAGATGGCATAGACATGTATGGGGTTCTCCCATGGCATGTAATTGGTTAATTTTTTTCTCTTAGTTTAAATGTCTACTGTTGCTATTATAATTCTTACATAGTCTAAAAGTTCCAGTATATAGTTTGTTGTGAGTTTTAGACAGCTTACTTCCTCTATTACATTGACTGTCTAAGTCACTCAAAAAGTTAATGTTTTAGTGAGTGTGTATCTGGCTCCCTCCCCCCACCTGTCTACTGAGATATAAGCTCTGTCATGGGAGCAGGGAGGGGTAGAACTTCCCTCGTGAACTATGCTGATGGTCAATCCATGCCATGTGGTCCTGGAATACGTGATCGCAGAGAACATAACTCTAATTGCCAGGTGCCTGTGCCAGGTGTAGAGGTTGCCCTGGTAAAACCGTACATGTGGTATCTTGACTACCAACACTGTCTGCATGTGGTATCTTGCCTGCTAACAATATTTTACTAACAATTGGCGTGGGCTTGTCCATGTGTGTACTTGTGGGTGATAGTCAATCCAAACAAGCATAAGCATTGGAATTAGTTTCACTGAATATGTATCTCCTGTCAACACAACAGTCTTCTTACTCTTCTGCACATGCTTGATGCTTCTTTGAATTCTTCCGGAGGATATATCAAACTCTCGCTGACTTGTCCTCTATAAATGTCTCCTTTCCTGCTTCAAGTCCAACCCTCTCTTAGGCTAAACAATAATACTTTGCAGACTATTTCCACACCCCTACATCTAATGTAGCAAAATGAAAGTACAGGCATACCCCACATTAAGGTACGCAATGGGACCAGAGCATGTATGTAAAGCGAAAATGTACTTAAAGTGAAAAACTACCTTTTTCCCACTTATCGATGCATGTGCTGTACTGCAATCGTTATATACGTGCATAACTGATGTAAATAACACATGTGTAACAGGCTCTATAGTCTCCCTGCTTGCGCACAGCTTCGGTACAGGTAGAGAGCTGATATTGCTGTTCAGGACGTGCTGACTGGCGCATGCGTGAGCTGCCGTTTGCCTATTGAGCGAGATGTACTTACTCGCGAGTGTACTTAAAGTGAGTGTACTTAAACCGGGGTATGCCTGTAGATTGGTAAGACAGCGAACCCAAGGAAAAATATCTTAAAAACTCACCGGGGTTTAGAAAAATAAAAAAAGTTTATATAATTCCATCTGTACTTTCTAAATACAGAATTGTTGTTTTTTCTTGATATTTATTATTGATATTCTAACTTCATTACTATTTAGTACAATATCAATATATATGTACAATATTCTGTTTGTAGCAGTCTATATATGATATTATAGCAATGGAAAAGAACCCGGGCGCTCCTTCTAGACAGAATATATAGAAAATAATAATGAAAAAGTACTTTTCAGAACTTCTTTATGTGGTATATAAGGTTCCCATCTGCTTCAAAGTCTCTTCCTGTGACTTAAAAACCCCAGTAGGACCTATCCAGGATCCTTATTGGTACAGAAATGCAAGGGAAAAGGGGGAGCACAGGTTTGAGAAATGATGGGAAAAGTGGATTCAATATGATTAGGTCAAATATTCCTGAGCTAATAGGAGCAAGGATAGTGGTGTGTTAAATATTATAAACACTTACACGGCCTTGTGTGAATGCTGTCTCATTAAGGTCTCTTTACTCTCCTTCTTCTTCCTTCTTTTGTCTTCTTATTTCTTCTTTCTCCCGTATCTTCCTTTTGTAGAAGTTCTTCTTCTTTCGTCCAAATAGTCGCCTCTTCCGTCTCCCAACGAGTCTCAATTGTGGTATCGCCCTCGGAGCAAATGGTTAAAGGTGAAAAAGATTGAGGGACAAATTCTGATAAAATATGACAAAACCTATTCCAATGATTACAGGTAATAAATGCAGAAAATACTGCAAACACTCACACGGGCAAGAGTGAGTGTGTTCCTGGGGGAGGTATCTGTGTCCTCCTCACATGAGAAAGTTCACATATAGAACTTTGATATTCTAGATAGTGGAAACAAATGGTAAGGGAAAGGGTAGGAGATCTAACAAAGATACTCACACGGCCACGTGTGAGCTCACACTGGAGTTTGGTATCTTTAAACTCCTCCTTGAGAGTCCAATACTGCCTTCAAGGAGAATTGCTCTTCATGCTGTTGTGACAAAAAATAACTCTGAAATAGCGTAAGCCAACTAAATCTTTAATAAAATAAAACATACAAAAAATTGTCTAAAAAGCGCTTAGTCTAGACGACGTAAGAGCCGAAATAAAGAAAAATGGCCAGTCTTTGGGAAATTCACGCAGGGCGCAAGATGCAATATGTATTCTGTTTGTAGCCGTCTATATATGATATTACTTAGTTATGAGTGTATACATAGCATTAATTTATTCCTCTTATGATGTGGGAACATTAGTATAACAACTTTACTTTCTAGTTATATATCATACAATACTATCACGCTTTTATAATGTATATACAGTGGCGGCCGCCTTTATCCTAAAGCGGCCGCTACCACGGGAATTTTTAAACCACGGACGTTGCGCGGCCCCTTTTTGGCCGGTTTCCCGCGCCTCGGGCGCTTTCAATGATAAGCGCCATTAGCGCTTATCTGCTGAAGCGGCTGCTGCGTGGGAAACTCCGATTCAAATCGGAGAAAAGCCCCGCATTTACCCCGGTAACCTTTAGAATAAAGGCGGCCGCGACAGTAGGTTGTTTAAATATGTTCTTCTATAATGTTTAATTTTTCCATTATTTATTTGTTTAATTTGTTCAATGTATTCTGTCCATAATGATTCCATTTGCAATTACTTGGGTAGTTTTATATTATCTATAACAGTTTAAGTCCATGGAATAATACTGTGATTTTCTGACTGTTTCAGCCTTAATTGATACTGTTGGATTACACCCTTTGTTTCTTTTTCGTAACACATTAAAAATAAGTTCTTGTGATATTTATCATAATTATTAAGAGAGTCATCAGAAGTACTTCTAAGTACAGACCTATTTATAAAATAAAGGTTTTTTGCATTCATATTACAGTGAACACATGATATGCTTATTTACATCATGCTAATCCTCATTTAGGCCTCGTCCAGGGTTCCGGCGGGCGTGCTAAGGTGCGTTGAGGCTCAGGGAAAGCGGGTGCTATCCCTGGCCTTAGAAAGCGTGCGTCAGGGGGGGGTGTCGGGGGCGGGCCGGGGGCGGGCCAGTGAAGTCACGGAGCTGGTTCCCCTCATTGGGCGAACCGCTCACGTGACCGGCCCTGTGCTCCAGCAAGTGCGTGATTTTAAAAAGTACCTAAGACCTACACTTCCACGCGCTGCGGAAGCGTAGGCGAGCCCCTACTAAAGCCGCTCTCATTGCAGCTGTAGGGGCTCACAGGTAAGTGCAAGCGCGCCTCAGCATGGCTCAGCGCGTAAGCGCTGACCATAGCGAGGCCTTAAGCACCACTTGCAAGATAAATTCAACAGAAAAGTGCACAATTACATGCCAACGTAATAAAAAACCCAATGACTCTTGAGGTTTCAATATAAATAAAATACAAACTCTAGTCTGCTGTATCAATATTACAGCTAGATCTTCCAGCTTCATAGTAGCAATGGCTATACTTAACATTTTGCGGATTTTCATCCAATCAAAATACCACGAACAATATGGCAATCAGACCGTTGCCATTAGCAATGCTAGGGTATTTAATCCCCTCCCATCTCGAGGGGCGTTGCCACCTTTTAAAAAAAGTCATCAAGACGCGAAACGGCCCGAAAGTCACTGCCTACTCATATGCACATCAGATCTCTGTGAACCATCTGCGGCTTTGTGTATTCCCCCCGCAACACAGCGAAAGTTGGAAAACCTCTCTTTAAAAAGGGCGCTTTGGCCAATGAGGGTTCCTGTTCAAGCATCAACCCTTGGAACACGGAGAAAGAACACTAAATAAGATGTGGACTCGACTGTACTCCGCATATATCCTCCCTCCTCACACTACTAAGTGAATGGAGTAAAACTCCTAGACGGTTTTCTATGCGGAGACACAACAGCGAGATATGACATGTGCTGGCATTTAAACCATTAACAGATGGTAAGTGGATTCTCCATGACCAGTTGATGTTTATTAAGATCAATATTGTAACCATGAATACCACCTCAAAGTACATTCTGTTGTAATAACACCAAGTCAGCCTCTGACATTGTAGGCTATAAGAGCACACCTATACATAGTTTGCTCCACCAGGGGTCACCAGTAACCTACCCTTGTGTTAAAGTGGTTAATATCTAAGCCACATTCACTTAACAATAGGCCTTTTAAGTCTCTTGTTTTATACTCACTCACTCTCTATCTAGTGGCGAACATAAACACAATTATATTAGGACAAGCAGAAGCGGATAACACTATCTATTTTGTTATCCTTGCTCACCCATACAGGGGGTTTTCTGTTCGCTTTAAGTAAATTAAAGGATTCTACCTTTTATCTGGTAGTGGTGGGTCCAGAAGGAGAACGTATATAATTTCCAATAGGAACACACACTACATATGAGCATATTACCTATATGTGCATTTGATAGAGTTTGTGAGAGATATTATATGTTGTATAGTCCATCCTTATTTTAAATATGTACTAATAAAAGTTAAATATTACTATTATCATGTTTACATTACGGGGAGTGCTACACTAGGGGCCATCTTTTAACCTATGTCCCTTCATAGGTAACTTTCTTACATTCTATTTAAATTTGATGACACATCCAAAGGGTATTCAATGATTAGGCTTCAGCAGATATCAATCGTACCCGTCTATGCCATTTTCTTGATATGTAATCCCTTTTAGATGTTCCTGATTTTGAAGGAGGGGTTAAATAGTCATTTCCTTAGTCACCCCTTTGTACTCCTTGAAAAAGCGCCTGTTGGGCGTGAAACGCATCGGAGGAGATTTTGTTTTGCTTGTATCTTTGTTTTGTGTTTTTTAGTTACTATTTTTTTTTATTTTTCTATCAACACGGTGAGTTCTTGAGATATTTTTCCTTGGGTTCACTGTCTTACTCATCTCCTTTCTTTTTGCTGTATCCTGACACTGGTTGGAGCGACACGCTGAGATCATACAGATTCGTTGTTTGCACACTCACCTTCATTGCAAGCAGAGCTAATCAGCCAGCTGGACCAGAGACAGTGTTTAGACAGAGTAGCTGAAACTCCTCACCACCATGGACAGCAACCAGAGAGGAGGTATTTCCGAATTAGATCATGACTGAGCGGTATTTAATCTTCCTCTTTAGCCGTTACCCACACTGGTTGTTCCATTGAGCTTTACACTGCTCCCTTATTCTGCTTGTCCTATATCTCCGCTATCCACATACTTTGGCTCATTGTATTATACCTCAGACAAACTACTGCTTATACCTCTACAGCAATTCAACAACATATTTCCTTACCATAGTTTTAGACTTTACTAGTCTGTTACGTTATTTCTTTTCCTGGAGCTTGAATCGGCTTTTTTCTGTTTTGCCTACATCTACAGTAGCCTGGACTCCTCACTTGCCACTGAACTGGAATATTCTATACTACTTCTGCTCTCCTTCCAATGCATGTAGCGTTCACTACAATCCCTTTCACCTCCTCGACCTCTTGTTCCCACTCTGCTCCATATATACTTACATATATTTTCAACTCCAACTAATCTTGGTCATCTTTTCGTCTGCAGTTGAAAGATGCAATAGTGACTCCTATTCTTACAATCCCCGCAAACTATTTTCCTTTATCTCTCCAGTTTTTTTTACTCCAATAGTCTTGAATGTCTTGTCTATTAATGCTTTCCAAATTTCTTCAACATTCATACTCTCTTAGACTCATGGCCATCTGGCTTCCGAACTGCTCATTCCACTGAAACTGCCCTAGCAAAAGTAGCTACCCATCTATTATCCAAACAATCTCCAAATTGATCTTGATTGAAGTCTCATGACGTGTAAATGAATGAGAAAATCATAATGCAACACTGACATAAAAGGTCATACAAACACTAAACAATTACTAACAAATGACAACATATATCACAGAATAGCTAAAAATATTAGTGCAATTTAATAAACACAATACAGACAACAATGCCTAAAATAGAGGAACATGAAACAGAGGGATCCTATCCAGATGGAGTAAAATTACAATCCTATTCACGACAATGCAGATGATATAAGGCCTTGTCAGTAGATCAAACACTCCCTTGGTGTAGGGTTCCAATGGCGAACACCTCACGGGCTTCCTTCCTGGCTACAACGCCGCTGCTGCACTCACTGCTGTCTCGATTCCAGACTTCAATCAAGATCCATTTGGAGATTGTTTGGACTTTAAGGACTGATATCACCCTCTGGTCAACTATCACCTAGGTTTTTCAGTCCATTTAGGCGCAAGTAAAATTTTGTCTTTTCTGTATGTTTTTTGGTGATCCGGATAGGTCTCCATTACCAGGCAACCTAGCCCTCAATATAGGGTATTTTTTGTAATCACATTGGTATTATTAATACTCACGTTCACAAGCATTAGCGCCGTTATCACTAGTTCACTTTTTTGGCACTTTTGACTACCCTACTCCTGCAAACTATTCATGGTATCTGTTAAAACGTATACAATGTCTCCATTGCTAACTCTTCCTTTTCTCCTACCGACCTCTCTGTTAGTGTGCCACAGGGATTTTTCCTGGGTCCACTCCTTTTCTCTCTAAAGAAACTCTCATTCTGTGATCTCACTAGCTCCTTTGGTTTCAAATATCACCTCTATGCAGACGATAAACAACTATATTTTTCAACTCTTAAGCTTACTCCTGACATCCAGTCCCTAGTGACTGATTGTCTCTCTGCTCTTTCAGACTAGATGGCCGCCGTTGCCTGAAACTTAAATTGAAACTCATCATAATCCCCCGTAAACAAGATCAAATTGCTCCATTTTATGTCACAATCAGTAACCCTACCATTCATCCAGACTCTCAAGCATGCTGCCTCGGTGTAATATCTGACTTCCCCCTCTCTTTCTCTAATCCAATTCATGCTATTACAACAACGTGTCGATTTTTCCTTTGCAACTTTCAAAGTTTCCTACTGTCTGTCACCCCACAACTAAAACTTGGATGTATTTAATAGATTTATGTCATTTTTAAATCAATCTGCCAATAATCAGAAGTGTGAATAAATGATATATTCATTACGAATTTGAATGTTTGAAAATAATTTGGCTCACGTCATCATTTGCTATTCACCAGAAACCTCTTCCTAACGAGTCTTTGTGGAATTCTCCATAATGTTCCAACTCCACAAAGACTCCTCTCCCTATTGTGAGCATTTACAGTATAAGAGGTCAGAGACGCAGCACAGGTTTAATACAGAGCTTATCCTGGGAAAGGCTGCACTGCAATGGGGGAGAGAAACCCTATTACCTACACACCTTTTCCTAAGAACTTCCGTCTTTCCGTTCTGAAAGTTTGCTGCTGAGAAATATTTTTTCCAGGACTTGGAGAGAAATAAAACTCTACCTGGAAATGGAATAAAAGACAAATAGTAAGTAGAGTAAAGTCTTCTCTTTCACAGCTGGGGGTAAATACTCAGATACCAGTGAGTAACAATGCTACATAGCTGCTTAATGGTTAATGTCAGATTTATAATTAAAGTAAGTCTTTACATTTTGAATCTATGTGAGTAGCACAGGAGAAATATTACCCCAGCTGGTAAGATGTTGGGAACTTAGGATCAGCTGAATAATAGTGTTTTATTGTGGAAGCAAATGTTTTTTTTTGCACCAGTTTTGCACCTTGTGTTACAGATGGAAATAATTCTCTTTGACATTAATTGCTTATACGAGCTACAAAACTAACACAAAATGTATGTGAAAAAGCGGCTGCAGATTGAAGGAAATATCCCTTTGTGCTCAGAAGATGCCTTCTTATATGTCACAGTCTTGCTCTTGTTTTGCAGCTGGGGAACTTTGTGATGCCGCCGTGTTACACATTATTACTATAAAGAATATTGTAGTGCGGTAATTACTAACCTCAGAATAACTACAGTACTAATAAACCATCAAATTACTTTGAAGCAGGAAAAGCGAGAATCATTAAAAAATCGCAGTAAGAAAACATTTGTTCATAAATAGTGTATTTGTAGTCAGGTTTATAACACGTTCCCTAATTCAATGTTTTCTTCATACCAAAAGATAACATTGCTGTAAGATTAGATACTTAGAAGTGTTTTTCCAGCAAACGGTTATTAACGATCATTAACATGCTGTATTTTTATACTGTTTATTTAGAATGTTTTTGTACAGAATTATTAGCGATTGCGAAAATAATCCATAAAGTAGGTGAGGTATAATTACACTAAATAAACGATTACCAGCACCACTTTGTACACCAATCCCACTGTGTTTTGATTCCTTATTGTAGTTCTATACTGATGTTTTTATTTGATTGAATAAATATTGAGATTTTAACTGTTGCAAGCATTGTTCATTCAATCTTTGGAGTTATCCTTTTAGCTATACAGGACTATTTACATTTCCTTACACTAATACCGTGGCTCTGAGTAAATAAATATTGAATTCTGCTGATACACAGCAGGCTTAGCTAGCTGGCCAACTTTGTCCAGATAAATTAATACTTAGGTACAGAGTGCATGTAATTAGGGTCTGTAAATCTTCCCGAACTGAGAAAACCTCTTTTTGATACTTTATCCTGTTTACCCTTAGTGCACATACCGTATTAATCATGAGGTACAGTACAGCGAGTATACTCCTGAGTTTTGTTTTTTATATCTCGATTTAATGGAGAATATCAGAGTTTCCATAGAAGTCAGTGGCAGTTTTAATGCAGAATTGTATTTGAAGAGTATTTCAAATAGACATTTTTAAACTAATACATCTACAACCAAAGGGATAGAACATCATGCAAAACCCTAAATGCAACTTACTGTACTTGTTAAATACTAGGACTGTACAAAGACTCGCCAATGCCTTGTTACATTATTCCATAGTTTGGGGGTTGCAATTCATTTTTCTATTTTCAGAGTAGACAAATCTGAGTGGTTATCACTTTTTCCAGTTGGTTGATGATGGCATAAATATAGCTAGACTCATTGTGAGATAACATAATATACTGTACCGACACACTTTATTCGAGCAAATACCCAGTATGTACCTGGCAGATACCTGGAATGCGCCGCTCCTCACCTCTGACAAGCCCCGTTGCATTTGCCTTCCCAGCCTGGGTTCATGCCTGGCTGACGGGCGGCTGATCTGTTAAATGATAATGATTAGGATTTAATAGGCTGCAATGCTTCGCGTGTCTACCAGATGGCATAAATTCATGAATTGTAATGCAGTATATATATATATATACTGTGCAGTATTGCAGCCAGCGGGAATAAAATGCTTCCATCCCTGCCTGGAAAATACCTCAATGCACTCGGGCAGAAAACAGTCACAAACCTCAATACACCCGGGTATACCCGAATTCGTGGGACTAGCCGAGCTCGAATAAAGTGTGTCGCTAGTGTATCCTGTTATAACTCAAAATAGCACATATTTCCAATAGTATTCAGTGTCAGTCATGGAGCAGAATATCCCAACATATCCCAATATATCCCAACATAAACCAACATATCCCACCATATCGAAACATATTTCACCATATCCCACCATACATCAATATATTCCAAAATAACCCACCACATCCCAGCACATCCCACCACATCCCACCTCATCCCACCACATCCCACCACATCCCACCGCATCCCACCGCATCCAAACTCATCTCACCTCATCCCACCACATCCCAGAACATCCCACCGCATCCCACCTCATCTCACCTCATCCCACCACATCCCACCACATCCCACTGCATCCCACCGCATCCCACGTCATCTCACCTCATCCCAGCACATTCCACCGCATCCCACCTCATCCCACCTCATCCCACCTCATCTCACCTCATCCCACCACATCCCACGACATCCCACCACATCCCACCGCATCCCACCGCATCCCACGTCATCTCACTTCATCCCAGCACATCCCACCGCATCCCACCTCATCTCACCTCATCCCACCACACCCCACCATTGATGAGTATTAGGACTCATTTACAAAAGGGAAGTTTTAGCCCAAGTAACTAATTAATTTTTTTTATTATTTCCCTCCAACATAATTACACCATTGTACAGTGCCACTATGTGTGCGCGTGCGTTACATGATCGACACTTCTGTCAGCACAGGGGGGAGAAGAAGGGAATATTTTGATTACATAAAAAGCGGCAATAACCACTGCGGCCTCATTTCCTGTATGTGTTACACAGATATAGCCAGATTGTCTATGAGTTAAAGTTCAGGCAGCCAGTTAGTACACAGCTTGATCATTTATATTTCCTTCTCATCTGTCAGACATTCACTATTTAGGCAGCCAGCTACTGTAGCACTGCATGGCATATGTCACAGTGTGAATGCTCAGCTCTGCTAAAGGTTTGCTTAACAGCTCACTCAGCACAATCTGAGCTGTGTATCATAGCAATGTGGTCACAATGATTTTGTGAGTGAAATAAGACTAAATACTTGATCGGCACCTTACCCTGAAAGAGCTGTGAATAATTCAAACAACCAGCCAGTGTTTTGTAATGTATCTCACAGCCCGATTATATACTCTCTTCAACCAGCCACATAATTAAGTAGCACGGCCGGCAGAGGGTGATTCAAATACTCAGTTCTTACCAGCATACTGTATGCTAATATTAATTGCAGCTGATCACAACTGCACAGCAATAATCTATGCTGGAAGGTATGTATGTAGACTTTTGATTATCAAGAGGTATTAGATCATTCATTATCTGAAGTAGCTCAATAGTGGCAATCTACAGTACAAGCATCGACAATCTGTTACAATGTTTAATTTGTGGGAAGGTTTATATCTATATACCACTCTCATCTCAACTATATCAAATAATTGTCTATATTAAGGAATTTTTCGTCTAGCCCGTCAGTTAAAGGGACCATTGCTTTTCTCCCAGCAGACATTATACTGTACGTGTCAGCCACACTTACTGATTTTATTATTTTATTTATGTATCTGCACATTGTCACTAATTCAATTATTATTATGTTGTGATTTTTGTTTCCCTAGTCATTTATTAAATGCTACATTTTAATAGCCTGCACAATGAATGTACTTTCTTTTGATGATCCACTGGCTTATTGATAGTGGATCCTCTTTATGATAATTAACGTGATGTTAGTTACTGATGAAGGGAAATCTGTCCTTTTCCCATCCTCTGCAAAACATTTCTCAGAGATGTGATGGGCGTGAGGTGAGAAACCTACTGGGGGTGAAGGTACTTTTTGTGTATTTTTATGCAACACCAACCATGTATGCAGAGATACTATACTATACAAGAAATAATACAGGGATAATAGTGCAAATAGGGATACATTAAGTGCATAATACATACAGTACAAGGCAATATTAGGAGGATACAAGTCTATGAATATGAGAATAAATCATGATGTGTGAATCTTGGTTATAGTAATGCGCTATTATCAGTGTAAAGGTGACTTTTTAGACTGGTCTTGAAGTTGAATTCCTAACCAGACCTTGTACATTATCTCTTATCTTTTATTGCAACATGTTTCCCATTTGTGTCTCTATCAGTAATCTGTTTATATATTCGTATATAAAAGTTAACAAAATACAATATAGTATATGTATAGTACTTTCTGAACCATTAATAGATCAGGGGCTTTTATGTCTTAATTATTTTACAATTCTCACTAAACACTTTCTTCTTGCAGCAAGAGAACTGATATTTAATATGAAGATCTCCTCTTCCTCTAACATCCCACAATGCTCCGGGAGAATCAGACCACGGTTACAGAATTTCTGCTTCTGGGATTTCCAGCCATTTACAACTTCAAGATCTTACTCTTCCTTGTCTTCCTTCTGTTATACATTTGCACCTTAGCTGGAAATCTCCTCATTATTGTCTTGGTGTCAACCAATCACAAGCTTCAAATGCCCATGTACTTGTTTCTAAGCCACCTGTCCCTGTCTGAGATCTTGCTAACAACAGATATTGTGCCTAACATGCTATACGTAATAATGGCAGAAGGTGCCGTTATTTCTCTCATTGGCTGCATCACTCAATATTTCCTATTTTGTTCCTCAATAGGTGCTGAATGTTTCCTCCTTACAGTGATGTCTTATGATAGATACCTGGCCATCTGCCACCCATTGCGATACTTTGCTTTTATGGATTTTAAGTTTTGCTGCCAAATGGTTTTCTGGTCTTGGTTCTTAGCTTTTATGGCAGCACTAATTATGGTTATTTTGATTTGTTCATTTCAGTTATGTAACCCCAATGTCATTGACCATTTCTTCTGTGATCTTGCCCCTCTCTTAGAACATTTTTGCTCAGACAGATTCATTGCGGATACAGTACTCTTTTTTCTAGGCATCTCCTTCATTATCTTCCCATTCATCTTCATCGTTGTGACTTATGTCTGTATCTCCCTCACCATCCTCAGTATCTCCTCCACCAATGGGAGACAGAAAGCCTTCTCCACCTGCAGCTCTCACCTTGCTGTTGTGTGCACATATTATGGGACACTGATTGCTAAATATGTGATTCCCTCCAAAGGACAGTCATTGACTGTAATGAAAATAACTTCTCTTCTGTACACAGTCATCATCCCGTTATTCAATCCCATCATCTATACTCTGAGGAACAAGGAGATCCAGGCAGCCCTGTGGAAATGTATCAGTATAAGGGTACAAACATATTTTAGTAGCTTGAGATAAATTACAGTAGGTCTGTTGTATCGGATTGTGTTCAAAGCGGTAACAAAAACATAATTAATGTAATATACAGTAGATGCAGTAAAGATTCTTTAGAAACTGTAATTTTGCAGTCACAGTATATTGACATTAAAGGAAATGTGCATCAATGAATACAGTTATGCAAATAACACATTCTTACGCTGTATACACACACAGCCATATCCTTACTGACCTTGGACTCCTACTTCAATCTGTTTTTCAAGCCTTGAATTACTAAATTTCCCTAAACAAACTAGTTTTAATTAAAGAAAAAACTGTGTCGTTGGCATTTGGGACTAAGGTTACATTTATAAAGCTTTCAACAACAGAGTTACAGTCAGAACCAACTCTAACCCCATTCTAGCCCCTGTCACTAGTTTTAAGAATGTAGGATTTTGGTTTGACTCCCACTTAACATTTGGGCTACATATTGATACCCTGACACCCAAAACCTATGCTAAACTAGATGTACTTTATAGGAACAAATCCTCCTTAAGTCCACTGGTCAGAAATCGTATCGCCCAGCAGATGCTAATGAACATGATATATGGGGATATAGTATATGGTAGAACACTCCAAACTCTCTTTATCAAACTAGACACCCTCTCTAACTCTATATGCTGATTTAACATACAATGTAAGTACAATTACATCACTGCAAAATGCTCCAAGTCCTAGATAGGCCATCACTTGAGCCAGACACCAAGTATATTTTTCCGGTCATCTTCAAATACATTCTGGACCAGCTGCCTGGCAATCTGAACAAGCTCCTCACCCCTACCAAATGCAGATATTATCACCTGAGATCTGACTCCAAAAGACTGTTCACGGTCCCAAAGTTCAACAAGGAATCCGGCTGCTTCTCCTTCTCTTACCTTGCACCTAACAACTGGAAAAATCTACCTGTGACTCTCAGAGACGCCATCAGTTTACGTTCTTCAGCTGTCTCACATTTAAATCTTGTCTGTAACTGTTACATATGCCCATAATCATATCATTTTTAACTGTCCATGAAATGTCTGTACATTGTATGTATAACCTCTATTAATTTAATCTAACGCTGTATTGTCATCATACATAACGAAGTACTTGAAAACGAGAGGTACTGTTACTCTCAAAGTATTATTTTCTCGTAAAACATTTTATAAATAAATAAATAATGTCAAAACTCTTATTCTCCTCGAGCATTAGTGATTGATTTGAGCAGTGATTATATGGAGCTATAGAACAGAAAGTATAACAAAAAGTATAAAATATGTACAATTAAGAGCAAAGAAGTATAGCCAGGAAGAATTCAGCAAAAATTCTTAATCGTACGCAAACAGAGCCCTAATACTCATTAGTACACAGACAGAAACCTAATACTCATTAGTACACAGACAGAAACTTAATACTCATTAGTACACACAGAGCCCTAATACTCCTTAGTAAACACACTGATTCCTCAGAAAGAAAATAGGGGTAACTACCCCCCGGTGATGCTCTCACCAAACAAGGAAGTCCATATAGGAAGAGAAATATATGTCCATAAAACGGTATAATGCAAAATAAAAGATGCTTGGATTATGGATTCCAATGGGTAAGCCGATGGTGTGTGCGTGCCTGGAAACCCCCACCTCACCTGAATACTGCCGTAGGAGAAGTCTCGCCACGCCGATGGATAACACTCATCCCCACCGATTGCTGTAGAATGGGGTTAAATAACCTCCTCAGCCGAGACCACGATAACCCGGTAAATGGGGACTTGCTGCTGGAAATGGAGCTCCGTATGCAGGGTCTCCCGCCGTCTCCCCCGGGTACCGGATCGATGTTCTCCGAATTGCCGGGTCGTGGCTGTCGGTGGGGTTAGTGCTGGCTGCTGGCAGTGAAGACCGGACAGGACACTCCACTCGTGCGTAGGATGTCCGTCCGCGATGTTGATTCCCGGAACAGGTGAGGGGAATGGTGACCGGCTGCACACTGGCAAAAACCCCGGAACTCTGCAGCTAGGAGAGGAAATCCTCTTGATGTAAACAGCTGCTCCGTGTAGTAGATACCGGCGTGCTACAATACTAGGTAAAAAATCAGGAACAGGGAGGAAAAAGTAGAGCACTTTTTTTATAACATTATATGTATTTAATAGTTCTTGCCTTCTTTGTGATTTACATTTATTATTGACTTACATGTATTTAATTTATCTACATGTTTTCATATATCTGTTTGATAATCTGTTTTCTAGATTTGTTTATTCAATATTGCATTATTATATTTCATTGACAATTATTATATTTGTATAAAACTGTTTATATAGCTGTATCATATATCCTTATTATTTACTGCTTTGAATTTATGCTTTAAAATATGTCACCATATCATGATATTAGTTCATATGTGGCGAAATTGGCAGATCAATACCTCTACCAATACACATATGCCTCATATTATAATTCATTATATATACATTATCATATATATTACTTTGTTGTTCATTTTTTTGATATGATTTTCTTATCTATCTGGTGACTATTATATCATACATTATGTGTTAGATTAGGGTTTTTTAATATCTTTTTTGGTTTTATTTACACATTTTTGTTATTTACTCTTAAGACTATTGTCCAGCAGTTTAAGTTTTTCTTTTTTCATTTTTATTTTTTATATTCATTATACACATAAATACTCATTTTATGTAAGGATGTGCTCACCACAAACGAGACGGGACCGCGGTGCTGAGGTGGGAAAGGTTAGAACGCCACCCACAGCCACGTGGGCACGTCGAGAGTAGATTGGTCTGGGGTTCCGGATCGGGGTAGGAGAGGTACGGTTGGTAGGAAGGCCGTTTGCCAAGTCCGGGGTTGGAGAGAGGGACGTTGTAGTTTACCGTAAGCCAGGATCGGGAAGCCAGAGGTGCGGAGAGTCGTGTAGCCGTATGCCGAGTTCAGGTAGCCAGAGGTACAGGAAGACGTAGCGGAAGCCGGTTCGGTTCACGAGGAAGTCTGCAAAGAGAACTAGGGAGGCAGAGAATGGTGAGAACAACTGGTTCTATGCTCAGCCAACGAGTAAGTGATTCTGCCAGGTATATATAGGAGAGAGGGTCCAATAGCAGTGCAGCAAGGTGGAGGTGTGTAGAAGGGCCAGGATACCGCAGGCATAGGTCCAGAATGAGTCCCATGGGAGGAGCCATAAAGCCCAGTAGTCTGAGTGCATTTGATTGCAGCAATGTTTTGATGCGCTGTACCTTTAAGGGGTTGAGGCGACGCCGTGTGGCCATGCCTCCGTATAGCGGGGTTTGCGTGCGCGTGACCGGGTGAAGCCGCCAGCCCGAGATTAGAAGTGCAGTCCTGGCGTGCGCGCGCGCGCCCACGTGAAGCAGTGACCGGCGCTCCGGTGAGGGAATGAGAGTGTGCTGCGGGGATCTCCGTCGGAGCTGTAGGTGAGTGAGGAGCACGCCGAGGGCGGCGTGACTCCCAAACCCTCACATTTTATATTATTTATCATTTTTTATTATTACATTTATCATACATA
>CM071586.1:3945032-4003103 GCA_036426205.1 Ascaphus truei
GATTAATTTATCATTTGTTATTATTACATTTTCATACATACAATACATTGTCTCTATCACAACTTAATATGGTTTACACTCAACATTTTCCTTACTTAACGGGGCTGATGATATATGAAGGTCTTATGTTTTATATTATACATATCTCTTATACATAAAGACACATTATTGTTGATAAATATTCTTTAGTTATTTATGAGTAGTTTGGGACACCTGTACTGTTTTTGTTTTTGTATAGAATGAGTCTTTTTGTTGTCTTTTTAAAAATATATGTCTATATGTCTATTGGATAGAGTGTTCACCTCACGGATTGGTGTCATAGTTCAGAGGTTGAGGCGCTCCTCTAACTTGACATGAGGGCTACAGCTGTTGCATATTTCATTAACCTTTACCTAATTTGTGGGCGATATTTTACTTCCTTGACCATTCATAATCTGATGTGAGTGGACACAACCAGTCTCTTTGAATTAAAAAGCGCCGACGCGGGGGAAACGCGTCCAGAGTTTATAATGTTATGGTTGCCCTTTTTTGGCTATATGCCTAATAAATAAATAATAGTTTGCAACTGGCCCGTTTTCTTAATTTTCTTAGCAGTGCTCTACTTTTCGATCCGTCCTGATTTTTTACCTAGTATTGCAGGCAACGCGGTATTATTACACGGAGCAAAAGCGTTTACATAAGAGTTATTAGATTCTCTACTAGCATGCAGAGTCGGCGGGTTTTTGCCAGTGTGCAGAACGGGTCACCCACTTCCCCTCACCTGTTCCGGGAATTAACATCGCGGACGGAATCCTACGCACGAGTGAGAGTGTCTGTCCGGTCTTCACTGCCAGCAGCAGCACTAACCCCACCGACAGCCACGACCGGCAATTCGGAGAACAACGATCGGTTACCCGGGGGAGACGAGGCGGGAGAGACCTGCATGACGGAGCTGCCAGTTCCAGCAGCAGTCCCCTTTACAGGGTTATTATCGTGGGTCAGGCTGAGGAGGTTATTTAACCCATTTCAACAGCAAGGCGGTGGGGCTGAGTGTATACATCGGGTTGGCGAGACTCTCTGACGGCGTATTCAGGTTAGTGGGGGGTTCCAGGCACGCACACCACCATCGAGCTTGACCATTGGCATCCTAACAGCATCTTTGTATTTTGCATTTACCGTTTATGGAATATATTTTTACTTCCTATAGATGGACTCTGTTTGGTGAGAAGCATCACCCACCGGGGTGGTAGTTACCCCTATTTTATGTCCTATAGTGTTGAAAATTGTATAATAATTTATTAGAGGCCAAGAAGGTAAAAACTTAATAGCACTCACAAAAGGCGTTTAAAGAGACATTTTTGACGAATCATTAATTCGATGGTGTGCTACGGATTCTATTAGCGTGTGCGTATTTGTGTGTGGTAATATATATATATGATATATATATATCTGATATAATATACACGGCGGTGCTACTATAAAACGCAGCCTTAGGTGGGTCCACAGGGCAATCTCTGGTGTGCTTACAGCGTGCGCGGCCACACACCAGAAACACAGCCCTCTATGGGGCAAGTCCAGCGGGCGTGGTGTGCCGTTGCACACACAAGCAATTGGCCACGTCCGGCAACGGGGTAGTCGAATGAGGGCGAACAGCCGCGTGACATCAATGGCGTACCCCACGGCCACGCTCCCCCATCCGTGAGGAATCTGCTGCTCCAGTGCAGACCACAGGTAGCAGCTGAAAACGGATTGCACGTGCAGAAAGATGGCTCCAGCGCGCATGACAGCAGTGACCACTAGGGCTTGAAGCGTTAGGGATGCTGAGGCAACAGTACCCAAAAAGGCAGTCTTCACTTGGGTGTTGAAGATAGCTCTCTCCTCTTAGGTAACAGCAATTATCCTCACGGAATCCTTATGCGCAAGGGTACATCCTACTAAGAGCTACACTCTATCACCTCTGCAAAACAAAACCAAAAGTATCTTACCCCCTAGTAATGCTAAGGTGATACTCCCAGACATGCGGCGTCGCACAGGAGTGGACAGAACGTTAGAGGTTGTTCCCGGGACTGGGGGGGGCCCCCCAGCGCGCAATGGCTTCACACTTCGCCTGTTCTTCCTCGCCGACCTCTGGCCAGGCCCGGCTGCTACTCTCCCAGCGGTCGTCGGGTCTCTCTCTCAGATGCAGGCCTCTATACTGTCCAACCGACGGGCTTGGAACGTCAGCACGCCGTAAGCAGGCGTGGCCCAGCATGCAGCACTGCGCCGGCAGGAGGAGACCCGGCAACGCCCAATCGCGTGGGAACAGAGGGATAGAGGCCTGCAGTGAGTGAGACAGGGTCCCGGCACGCGAAGAGGAGACCGGCAGCCGGGCTGGCCAGAGGCAGCGGCCCAACTTGCAGTGACGGCCGGACAGGGCCCCCCGCAGACCATCCACAAGATAGGTACTGTTTAAAAAAAATATGTAGGTGTGGGGTTGGGGGGGTTTTGTTTATAGTGTAGGGGAGTGGAGGGGGGTGTATGTTTTATGTATGGGGTGGGGGGTTTTGAACTTATATTGGGGGTGGGGGGGGTAGGTCTGTTTATATGTATTGGCGGAGTGGGGGTCTTGTTCTAATGTATTGGGATTAGTGGGGGTGGTCTGTTTAATAGTTGATTGGGAGTGGGGGTCTTTTGTTTATATGTATTGGGGGGAGTGGGGCGCTTTTAAAAGTGTATAGGGGTCTTTTTTAAGAGTTTTGGGAGAATGGGGGGTTTGTTTATGTTTGGGGTGGGGGCTTTAAAAATGTATGGGGAGTGAGGGGGGCTTTTAAAAATGTGGTGGGGCGCTTTTTAAAATGTATATGGGGGGGAGTGGTGGGGTTTTAAAATGATTGGTGGGACGTGGGGGGCTTTTTCAAATGTATGGGGGGAGTGGGGGGCCTTTTTTCAAATGTATTGGGGGAGTGGGGGCTTTTCTAAATGATTGGAGTGGGGGGGGGGGTTGTAGAGACGTGTGTCAGATGGTAACGCATGGCAGACTGTTTTAGGTGAAATTAAAAGTAGGCGTTAGCGCGCCTGTCCCTTTAACACGCAAAACATTGGAAAATAAGCCAAACAAAAACCTATCTCTGCTTTGGAGACTATTACACCTGTAGCTCAGCCCTCTCTGACTGGGTGGGTTAGTAGAAGCTATTACCAGCCCAAACATATAAGCAATATACAGCATAATAACTGTTCCAAAAGAAAGTGTATATCGTCTTCTGGGGAGCGTAGTGGGTGAAGGTTCTCTTTTCCTGGGGTGCTGCCTTTCATCAGGCTTATATAGCATTAAGGTTTAGAAGTCGTAAGACTCAGACATCTATTTCCATCTGTTCAGTTCTCCTCTGGTTGAGACTCAGGATACCTCCCCTCTGTCTTTCTCCTTGCTTCAACTCACATGTGTGTCAGGAGTCTCTCATCTTGTCTCAGGAGGAGCCTTTCTCTAAACAAACCTCAATTCAGCCAGGTGGTGGTAATTAACCAGCACACTGCTGGATTAGAGGCAAGTTTTCGAACAGGGTATAAATCACGTTACGAGGTGCTTTTCAAATGGTATTGGAGTGGGGGCTTTTTCAAATGATTGCGGAGAGTGGGGGGCTTTTTCAAATGGATTGGAGGGGGGCCTTTTTCAAATGTCTGGGGGGGAGTGGGGGGGCGTTTTTAAATGTATGGGGAGTGGGGGAGTGGGGGCTTTTTTAAAATGTATGGGTGGAGTGGGTTATATGTAGTTTTCATGTGAGGGAGTTATGAGAGGAGGAGAGTGGGAGGGAGTAGGAGAAGGTGAGGAAAAGAGGTAGTAAGAATTGAAGACAAGGTGGAGAGAAAGAAATGACAGAAGGGGGGGATAGGGGGGGGAGGAGGAAGAAGAGGGTGAGACAGGAGGAGGGGAAATACATGGGAAGAGGGGTGGGAAAGATTGGCAACTCGTGAGGTGGGAAATGGGGGTGGCGGAGAGGGGGGGGGGGCCGGAACTATCTAGTCCTGAGCCCCGAAATCGTTGATTGGCCCTGCTCCAGGCCCTGCACTTGCAGAAACTTCTCCAGGAGTATCCTTCCATCCCTTTTGTTGGATGGAACTTGCCTCAGGTCCATATAGATGTAGTCTATCTTAAAGAGTGCACTTCCCTAGCTGGAAAACAACAAAGTGTCCATACATTAACACATGGGTACAGTTACAGACTAACAGGATTTACATAATTTGTGATTTACAGATGAGATACCCTCAAACACCAGGTCATCAGATCTGAAGTTGGAGGACCCAAGTCTCCTATATTTCTAGATTTATTCCACTACTCCATTGGTGCTCAGGGCAGAATAAGGGAACCCCGGGCTTAGCACCTAGCGAGTCATCCCTTATAGCAAGGTGCGCCAAAACATTTGGTGCTGCGCCCCCCCCTGACTGCTATTACCTCACCGCGCCGAGCCCACCTCTTATTTTCGTGGTAACGGCGTATAAAATGACGCCTGTGGGGTCAATGTGATGTCCACGGTACACATGACCAAGACCGTCCAAATGCATGAACGTTGTCCCAAAGCCGTCTAAATCAAGGTAAAGTGAGTGACAGAGGTCTCGGGCATTTTCATTTAAATTGCCTTGGGGAAAGGCGCGATCTTCGTAACTGCTGCGCAACCCCCAAGAAATCTTGCGCTCCCTAACCATTTAGGGTAAACTTCTAGAAATTCCTGAAAACCGGGCATAGTCATCACATAAGTGACTTGCAACATGAAATTGGTACATTAAATTAGTTCATGGAACCTGCAAAATAATATACCAGGCCCTGTGAAAAGATTAACCCCTGAACTCCCTGTAAGATCTCTACTAAGATAGCTTAGCATACCATCAAGTGTGCCTTGAACTATACAGGTGAACCCCATTATAACGCGAAATCGGTGTACTAATGCGAGTTCACGTGGCTCCCGTTTAAAAAAAAATAAGAATAAATACATTTTTGTACATTTTTAAATCTGTGTTTTTTTTAAAAAAAAAAATGCACAGACACACTCACTGCACACTGCTCACAGAAACTGCACACACTCTCACGGCACACACTCTCACTGGCACACTGAACCACCAACACACCACACAACAACGGGTAACACATCCCAGCACCTCACTGCACACATCTCGAATGCCACACTCTTCACTGTCACACACTCAATGCACCAAACTGCACGGCACACTACAACTTCACTGCAACTGCTCCCTGCACACTCATTGCACATCTCACCGCAAAGCGCCACAGCACTCACAGCACCACTCGTTCACAGCAGTCGAGTGTCACATGAACCAAAGAACACCTCACAGCACAAGCGTCATCAGCACCACTCACAGCACTCGCTCTCAGCAACACACAGCCACACTCTCACAGCCACCACAGATATCACAGCACATTCTCACGATCACTACAGCACAATTACACCACACTCCCACTCCCCCTCCTACCTTTGGTTGTAGGCTGTGAGAACAGGAGCGGAGAATGGCCACTCAGGAGGAGGGGTGTGTTGTCGGGGGAGGAGGGGGTGTGTGTAGGGAGGGAGGGGGGTGTCGGGGAGGGGTGGGAGGATGGGGGTGTGAGTGAGGAGCAGGATGTGGACTCAGAGGGCCGGTGGGCTAGGCCGCTGAGTGGAGGTAGGTTGTGGGGCCTGGGGGGGGAGGGAAGGGATGCCGGTGTGGTGGGGAGGTGTAAGGAGCAGGTTGGGCGGGCTGACTTGCCGTTGCTTAGGGGAAGGTGTAGGGCTTCCGGCCACCCCTTCCTTCCTTCCCTCCTCACACCTCCCTCCGATCAGGACGCAGCGCCTTTTTTTAAACTTAGCGAGACGGTTGTAGCACGGTCGGATCGGCGTGGCCCCCAAGGAACGCCGCTATAACGGGGTTTTAGCTGTATGATATTCGTATATATGTATGTCTTATGATTTCTAGCGCCATAATGTACATAGAGCATACAGCAGTGACTACACGTGAACAATCATAGAAATAACAAATACATATAAATAACACCACAAGGGGAGGATGTGTTCAACATAAAAGTAACATTAGGAAAAAGGCATAGTCCCTGATACGAAAGAGTGATATTAATTGTATTACTCTACACTCTAACTTATAATAGATCTATCAATATATATCTATAGATATTAGATATATATATATATATATATAATATAATCGAAATAAATTAGTTCTTCAGTATTAGGTCGAGTACATAGAAGGACAGGCCGTGCTGAGGCGGTGACGATCAGCGTGAGCCCAGCATCTCAATGAGGATGCTAGAAGGGGGCTCGAACGCGAGCGGCCGCAGGACGGCCTAAGGCATCTTTGGAGTTTCAGTCGAGCGCCAAGCGTTTTCAGCGAAGCCGGTGTCGGTTGAAACCTCCCATGAGGCGGGCGCTGCGTAGACAACGTGAACGGACGCGTCGTTGACGAGTGGCCCGCCTTCAGTATCCCCAACCTCCGACGTTGGAGTCTTGGCCGCCGAAATGGTGTTCATTGGATATTCGCACAGCTTCGTGAAGGCGAAGCCTCAGCTGTCAGCGAGGTGCAGCACGGCTACCCCCCCTCTAGCTACGGCCTGAGGTGATACCTTTTTATTGGACTACCAATTTATGTCATAGGACAAGCTTTCGAGAGTTCTCTCTTCGTTCAGGTCAGGCATATTATGATGATACACAAAGATTCAGGGTACAAACAGGTAGGAGAGCGAGAGGGGAGATAAAAACAACAACAGATATTACTGTAGATAAGGTAAAAGATGCTTTCCCCCCCCCCCCCCTCTCTCTACACTGTTCAGCCCAATGAACAGGGTAGATCACGTATTGCTGACTGAACGAAAGAGGAGAAACTCTCGAAAGACTGTCATAGACATAAATTGTAGGTCCCAATAAGAAAAAAGGTATCCTCTTAATACTGAAGAACTCATATTACTTCACTATTGCACTGGGACTTAACAAGGCATATTTCGGACATTATATATTATATAAATATATGAATAGTATATGTATGTCCCGGTCTAACTTTCAGCACCAGAGACCCCCCTGTAGCGTGCGAGGGATCGCGGGGGGGTGCCGCGGCGGCACGGACTGATCCCGCCGACACTGGCAGACGGTGGGGGGATGCAGGGAGCGATCGAATGTCGCAGGGAGGCCAAAACGGCTAGCGGGGGGCCGCCATTTGCCGATGCGCGCGCATGCACCAGTGATCACGCAATGCGCTGGGGGGGAACAGGTTAGAGAGTTGTTGCGGCGGGCATTAGGGACTCGCGCATGGCCAGGGCACGTAAGCACGCATCCCCAAGCGAAAGGCAGCCTCCAACGGGACTACAAGTCCATGAGGATAGGGAGGCAGGCACCAGTGCCCTCAGTAGGGGGCCAATGAGGGCCCAGGCGCTCAGACATGTGAATTGAACATTCGCGGGCTTAGGGCAACGGCGCAGTTTGGGTAGCTGGAGCAGCGAAGGGGGAGGGGAAAGGAAGGGGAGGGACCAGTGGCTACACACGGAGCTAGGTACCAAGTCCCAGGCAGGCCCAATCCCTTAGGGTAGGGGTAGGACTGAGGGAAGGCCCCTAGTTAGGACCTGCCGTTAGGTTGCGTGTGTGGGGTGTGTAGTTAGTCAGTGGCCATCATAGCGTTCAGTGCTGTGTGCGTTGACAAGAAAAGCACAGTGGTTTGTGTGCAGTGTCGCGGGTATAGTTAGTGCTGGTGAGCTGCAGAGGTACATTACGTGCTTGGGTTGCTGCAGGTATTAGGGAGAAGTTAGTGAAAGGGATCCGGGAGGTGAGGGAGAAGGTAGTGTGGGTGCAGTCTTGCCTTCTTTGTGATTTATATTTATTATTGACTTACATGTATTTTATTTTATGTACATGTTTTCATATATCTGTTTGATAATCTGTTTTCTAGATTTGTTTATTCAATATTGCATTATTAGATTTCATTGACAATTATTATATTTGTATAAAACTGTTGATATAGCTGTATCATATATCCTTATTATTTACCGCTTTGAATTTATGCTTTAAAATATGTCACCATATCATGATATTAGTTCATATGTGGCGAAATTGGCAGATCAATACCTCTACCAATACACATGTTCCTCATATTATAATTCATTATATATACATTACCATATATATTACTTTGTTGTTCATTTTTTTTCTTATCTATCTGGTGACTATTATATCATACATTATGTGTTAGATTAGGGTTTTTTAATATCTTTTTTGGTTTTATTTACACATTTTTGTTATTTACTCTTAAGACTATTGTCCAGCAGTTTAAGTTTTTCTTTTTTCATTTTTATTTTTTATATTCATTATACACATAAATACTCATTTTATATTATTTATCATTTTTTATTATTACATTTATCATACATACACATACATTGTTCTCCATTTAACACTTAATAGGTTACACTCACATCGTTTTCCTTCAATTAAGGGGATGATGATATATAAGTATTATGTTTTATATATATACATATCTCTTATACACCAAGACACATTATTGTTTGATATAATATTCTTTATTTATTTATGAGTAGTTTGGACACTGTACTGTTTTTGTTTTTGTATAGACATTAGTCTTTTGCTTGTCTTTTTAAAAATATATGTCTATATGTCTATTGTGATAGATTGTTTCACCTCACCGGATTGGTGTCATGTTCAGAGGTGAGGGCGCTCCTTTAACTTGCATGAGGATACAGCTGATTGCATATTTCATTAACCTTTACCTAATTGTGGGCGTATACTTACCTCTGACCATTATATAATCTGATGTGAGTGGAACAACCAGTACTCTTTGATAAAGCGCCTCCACGGCGGGAAACGCGTCAGAGTTTTAAATGTTAGTGTGTCTGCCCCTTTTTTGGCTTATATGCCTAATAAATAAATAATTATTTTGCAACTGGCCCTTTTTCTTATTTTCATTAGCAGTGCTCTACTTTTTCCTCCCTGTTCCTGATTTTTTACCTAGTATTGCAGCACGCCGGTATCTACTACACGGAGCAGCTGTTTACATCAAGAAGATTTCCTCTCCTAGCTGCAGAGTTCCGGGGTTTTTGCCAGTGTGCAGCCGGTCACCATTCCCCTCACCTGTTCCGGGAATTAACATCGCGGACGGACATCCTACGCACGAGTGGAGTGTCCTGTCCGGTCTTCACTGCCAGCAGCCAGCACTAACCCCACCGACAGCCACGACCCGGCAATTCGGAGAACATCGATCCGGTACCCGGGGGAGACGGCGGGAGACCCTGCATACGGAGCTCCATTTCCAGCAGCAAGTCCCCATTTACCGGGTTATCGTGGTCTCGGCTGAGGAGGTTATTTAACCCCATTCAACAGCAATCGGTGGGGATGAGTGTTATCCATCGGCGTGGCGAGACTTCTCCTACGGCAGTATTCAGGTGAGGTGGGGGTTTCCAGGCACGCACACACCATCGGCTTACCCATTGGAATCCATAATCCAAGCATCTTTTATTTTGCATTATACCGTTTTATGGACATATATTTTTCTTCTTATATGGACTTCCTTGTTTGGTGAGAGCATCACCGGGGGGTAGTTACCCCTATTTTCTATCTATAGTGTAAAATTGTATAATAATTTATTAGAGGCCAAGAAGGTAAAATAATAGCACTCACAAAGGCGTTTTAAAGAGCATTTTTGAGAATCATCTAATTTATGGTGTGCTACTGGATTCTTTTGGTGGTTTTGTGTGTGTATATATATATATATATATATATATATATATATATACACGCGCGTGCCTACTATAAACGCAGCCTTAGGCTGGGTCCCTAGTGGCAACTTCTGCGTGTGCTACAGCGTGCGCGCCACACACCAGAACACAGCCCTCTATGGGGCAGGCCCCAGTCGGCGTGTGTGCGTGCACACACAAGGCATTGGCCACGTCTCGGCAACGGTTCAGCGAATGAGGGCGAACCAGCCGCGTGACATCATGGCTGTACCCCCGCCACGCTCCCCCCCTCCCGTCGGATCTCCTGCTCTCCAGTGCAGACCACAGGTAGCAGCTGAAACGGATGCACGTGCAGAAAGATGCTCCAGCGCGCATGCAGCAGTGACCACTAGGGCTGAAGCGTTAGGGATGCTGAGGCAACAGTCCCCAAAAAGGCACAGTCTTTCACTTTGTGTTGCAGAGAAGCTCTCTCCTTCTTAGGTAACAGCAATTCCTTCCTCACTGGAATCCTTAGGCAAGGTACATCCTACATAAGAGCTTACACTCTATCACCTCTGACAGAACCAAAAGTATCTTACCCCCTAGTAATGCTAAGGTGATACTCCCAGACAGGGCGTCGACAGGAGTGGACAGAAGGTAGAGGTGTCCCGGGCCTGGTGGGGGGCCCAGCGGCGCAACTTGGGCCCGACCTCTGGCCAGGCCCGGCTGCCGGTACTCTCCCAGCCGGTCTCGGGCTCTCTCTCAGATGCAGGCCTCTATTACTGTCCCACACCGACGGGCCTCTGTGACGTCAGCACGCCGTAAGCAGGCTTGGCCCAGCATCCAGCACGCGACGGCATGGAGGGAGACCCGGCACGCACCAACTCGCTGTGGGACAGAGGGATAGAGGCCTGCAGTGAGTGAGACCCGGGTCCCGGCCGCGAGAGGACCGGCAGCCGGGCCTGGCCAGAGGTCGGGCCCAACTTGCAGTGCCGGCCGGACGGGCCCCCCGCAGACCATCCACAAGATATGTCTGTTTTAAAAAAAATATGTATTGGGGTGTGGGGGGTCTTGTTTATATGTATTGGGGGAGTGGGGGTGTTGTTTATATGTATTGGGGGTTGGGGGGTCTTTTGAATATATATTGGGGGTGGGGGGGGTCTTGTTTATATGTATTGGCGGAGTGGGGGTCTTGTTTATATGTATTGGGATAGTGGGGGTCTTGTTTATATGTATTGGGAGAGTGGGGGTCTTGTTTATATGTATTGGGGGAGTGGGGCGCTTTTTAAAATGTATTAGGGGTCTTTTTTAATATGTTTTGGGGAGAATGGGGGGTCTTGTTTATGTTTTGGGGGTGGGGGGCTTTTAAAAATGTATTGGGGAGTGGGGGGGCTTTTTAAAATGTGTGGGGGCTTTTTAAAATGTATTGGGGGAGTGGTGGGGTTTTAAAATGTATTGGTGGGAGTGGGGGGCTTTTTCAAATGTATTGGGGGAGTGGGGGGCTTTTTCAAATGTATTGGGGGAGTGGGGGTCTTTTTCAAATGTATTGGAGTGGGGGGGGGGGTGTAAGAGACGTGTTCAGAGGTACGCAATGGAGACTGTTTTTAAGGTGAAATTAAAAGTAGGCTTTATTGCGCCTGTCCCTTTAACACAGCAAAACATATGAAAATAAGCCAAACAAAAACCTATCTCTGCTTTGGAGACTATCTACACATGTAGCTCAGCCCTCTCTGACTGGGTTGGTTAGCTAAGCTATTTACCAGCCCCAAAATATAAACATATATACAGATACATAACTGTTCCAAAAGAAAGTGTTATCTGTCTCTCTGGTAGCTGTAGTGGTGAAGGCTTCTCTCTTTCCTGGGTTGCTGCCTTTTCCTCAGGCTATATCAGCATTCAGGTTTAGAAGTCTTGTAAGCTCCAGACATCTATGTTCCCTCTGTCAGTCTCCTCTGTGAGACTCAGGAACCTCCCCTCTGTCTTTCTCCTTGTTCAACTCACATGTGTGCTCAGGAGTCTCTCCTTCCTGTCTCAGGAGGAGCCTTTTCTCTAACAAACCTCCAATCAGCCAGGTGCTGGTCAATTAACCAGCACACTGCTGGATTAGAGGCAAGTTTTCTGAACAGGGATAAATCCCGTTACAGGGGGCTTTTTCAAATGTATTGGAGTGGGGGGCTTTTTCAAATGTATTGGGGGAGTGGGGGGCTTTTTAAAATGTATTGGGGGAGTGGGGGGCTTTTTAAAATGTATTGGGTGGAGTGGGTTTATATGTATTTTCATGTGGGGAGTTAAGTGAGAGGAGAGAGTGGGGAGGGAGTGAGTGAGGAAAAGAGGTAGTAAGAATGAGACACAGGGGAGAGAAATACATGTAAGGCGGGAGGGGGTGTGATTGAGGAAGAAGGAGTGAGACGGAGAGGGAGAAATACATGGGAAGAGGGGTGGGAAAGAGGCAACTCGTGAGGTGTGAAATGGGGGTGGCGGAGAGGGGGGGGGGGCCCGGACATATCTAGTCCTGAGCCCCGGGAAATCTGTCTGCTGCCCTGCTCCCAGGCCCTGACTTGCAGAACCTTCTCAGGAGTACCTGTCCATTCCCTTTTGTGGATGGAACTTGCTCAGGTCCATATAGAGTAGCTCTATCTTAAAGAGTGCACTTCCCTAGCTGGAAAACAACAAAGTGATCCTAACATTAACACATGGAGTTACAGACTAACAGGATTTACATAATTGTGTATTTACAGATGAGATACCCTTCACACAGGTCCACTTCAGATCTGAAGTTGGAGACCCAAGTCCCTTATATTTCTAGATTTTTCCACTACTCCTGTTGCTGGGCAGAATAAGGGAAGGGCTTAGCCTAGCTGAGTCATCCCCTATAGCAAGGGTGCGCAAACATTTGGTGCTGCGCCCCCCTGACTGCTCTACCCCCGTGCTCGAGCCCACCCTTACTTTTGTACCGGCGTAAAATGACGCTGTGGGGTCATGTGATGTCACGTCACATGACCCACGACGTCAAACTGCCATGCCGGTTGCCCAAAGCCGTCTAAATCAAGGTAAGTGAGTTACAGAGGTCTCGGGCATTTCATTTAAATGCCTTGGGGAAAGGCGCAGAGCTTCTGTAACTGCTGCGCCCCCCCAAAGAAATCTTGCGCCCCTAACCCTATAGGGTAAACTTTCTAGAATATTCCTGAAACCAGGGCCTAGTCAATCACTAAGTGACTTGCAACATGAAATTGGTTACATTAAATTAGTTTCATGGAACCTGCAACATTATACCAGGCCTGTGAAAGAATTTAACCCCTGAACTCCCTGTAAGAATCCACTAAGATAGCTTAGCATACCACAAGTGTGCTTGATATATACAGGTGAACCCCATTATAACGCGAAATCGGTTATAATGCGGTTTTCACGTGGCTCCCGTTTAAAAAAAATAAATAAATACATTTTTTACATTTTTAAATTTGTTTTTTTTTAAAAAAAAAATTGCACACTGCACACACTCACTGCACACTGCTCACAGCACACTGCACACACTCTCACGGCACACACTCTCACGGCACACTGAAACACACCACACACCACACTGCACACACTCCCAGCACTCACTGCACACACTCTCACTGCACACACTCTCACTGCACACACTCACTGCACACACACTCACTGCACACACACTCACTGCACACTGCTCACTGCACACTCACTGCACACTCTCACAGCACACAGCTCACACAGCACTCACAGCACACTCTCACAGCAGTCAGCTGTCACAGCACACAGCACACTCTCACAGCACACAGCACTCACAGCACACACTCACAGCACTCAGCTCTCACAACACACAGCACACTCTCACAGCACACAGCTATCACAGCACATTCTCACAGCACTCACAGCACACTACACCACACCTCCCACTCCCCCTCCCTACCTTTGGTGTCGGCTGCTGAGAACGGAGCGGAGCTGGCATCAGGAGGAGGGGTGTGTGTCGGGAGGAGGGGGTGTGTGTCGGGAGGAGGGGGGTGTCGGGAGGAGGGGGGGTGAGTGAGGAGCAGGCTGGGACTCAGAGGGCCGCGTGGGCTATGCCGCGGAGGGCCGGTAGGTGTGGGGGCCTGGGGGGGAGGAAATGGATGCCGGTGGTGGGAGGTAAGGAGCAGGTTGCGGCTGGACTTGCCGTTGCTAGGGGACGTGTAGGGCTTCCGGCCACCCCTTCCTTCCTTCCCTCCTCACTACCTCCCTCCCGATCAGGCGCACGGCGGCCATTTTTTTTAAAATTAGCGCGACCCCGGTTCTAGCACGGTCGGATCGGGTGGCCCCCAAGGAACGCGCTATAACGGGGTTTAGCTGTATATATTCTGTATATATGTATGTCTTTATTTATATAGCGCCATTAATGTACATAGCGCATCACAGCAGTAATACACGTGACAATCATATAAATAACAAATAATATAAATAACACACAAAGGGGAGATGTGCTTCAAACATAAAAGTAACATTTAGGAAAAGGAGTCCCTGATCCGAAGAGCTTACTTATTTTCATTAGCAGTGCTCTACTTTTTCCTCCCTGTTCCTGATTCCTCAGAAATACAGATCATCTGAACCTCAAACCCGTGAATGGTTAACCCTGATCCTTATGTATGGGTACAAGAGGGTTAGCTCTTGAGCCCAGTAACAATGTATCTTTGAAATGTGAATTGTAATAAAGATATTTTTTGTGTTTTTATCTTTCCGGGCATGTCAAAGCGCAGGGATTGCTGGGGCATGATTTTCAAGGGTGATTTTGCAGAGGAATTGTAAGAATGTTCCTAGATTGTCTGTGTCCAGATTTGCTGGATACCCCAAAAATGTACCCTGGAATCATGTCTGATTCTCGTATACAAGTATGCACATTGTCCCGGTAATATCTCTCCTTGAAAACGCTTGTGTGACTCACCGCTAAGGTTCCCTGCGTCAGCATAGCCAGAAAGATAAAATGAGACAAAGGGATGAAAAGTCTCCAGGTAACATAGGAATACCCCAGTTAGTGCCATGTAGCCCATAACCAGTATTAGGTTCATGGGTGACCCCCAACTGTAGATAAGGTTGTGGGGGAACTCTTAGAGTCCTGCTAAGCCCAATAGATGGTGTGTGGGGAATACAGGCTGAAGGAATAAAAATACACTCCTCTATTCTATTCCCCAGACCCAGGGCTTAGGGATGTATTATAGGTTTATTTTATTAATACATGTAATGTCATGCAATGTACTGGTGTGCACTGTAAGGTAGTGAGCTGTCGGAACCGATGCCCCAGAGGCTGCCAGGGCTGACAAGTCAGGTGCCAGTAAGTCTGGTGGACATCGGAGTTCAAAGCAGCAGAGAATGCCAGAGGTGTGAGAAGCAAACGGGCAGCAGAAAAAGGCAGAGTACCCAAGTCCAGTGATCAATGACAGTAATTCCAGTTGTTCTGCCAGACTTGGAGGAGCTTGTCACTGCGGGTGGCATTGAGGGAACCAAGGCTGGTCTCTGATTGGCTGCTTTAGAAAGTTCCCACACTCTGATTGGCTGTAGTATTTTGTAAATGGGCCTGAGAATACTATAAGAATTGATGCACCAATCAGATTCGTGTCTCCATCAAGAAAGAGCGCGGGCGGGCTCTTCAAAAGTGCTCTTGTGCGAAGAGCAAGGTACCGGCTTCAGTACCGGCTTCTGGCTGGAAAATGTTCTAAGTCCATCTTTTTGCAACCAAGTTCTCAGAATTTAACGTGGCGGTCGCAGTTGGGATTGCGAGTTGGTTTTCGTTCCAGGGAGTTTGGTACTACGTCCCAGTAAAGCAAAACCAAGCCTCCAGGAGAGAACGTAGAGGTGGCGTCTGGAATTTCATACTGATTTAATTTCCAGGACATTTCGGGCTAAGTCCCGGTAAGGGTAAAATCCTTTTTTAGGGCTTCCATGCACGTAGGAGAGTCTAGTTTTCGACCCCTGACCCCCAGTAAGTGTGTCTTTTTGCCTGTATTTTGTGTTCCACTGTGTGAATGCCTTTTCATGCCAATACATTTACAATTTATTTCACTTTCCTGTTTTGCTCAATGAATGATCCTGGTAAAAAGGTGTAAATGCCTGGTCTCCCATGACATGTGTTTATTGGGATTCTACGTGTAATAACACGATACTAATTTTTTCAAACTTTTGTTTCGAATATCTCCAGGATTGTAATTCTCCCTACCACATCCTTTACTCACAAACTCGCATGGACCTAGGCCCTGGGTAAGACATGGGCCTTGATATTCTCCAATGACATGGGACAAAGGACCTGGGTGAGAAATGAGCACTGCCATTCTTCAATGAGCTAGGATTCAAGCCCTGGGTGAGTCATGCGCCCAGCCATTCTCCACCTCACTCGCCCACTCCACTTAACAACTAGCTAGGGGCAAGTTCATGGCTTATTCCACCTTCCACTCAACAAACTCTTTTTCCTGTCAACAATTAACTGAGTGCAGAAAGAAGCAGCGGAGGACAGACCAACCTCTCCATGAGGATTGTTGCCGGAGGAACATGCCCCCCCCGCGTGCGCGTGTACATGCGCAGGCTGCAGCCATGGCGATGGGAGAGCTGCCAGCCTCCGAACCCCCCCAGCCCCCCCGCGTTCACGTGCGCATGCGCAGGCTGCAGCCAGAGCTGCCAGTCTGCTTCCCTGCTCCCATTACCAGAGCGTGGGATGGAGGGGAAGCACCTGGGCAGCAGCAGCCGTGGGACGGAGGGGAAGCGCCTGGGCAGCAGCAGCTGTGGGACCCCCCCAGCCTACCGCCCCGAGCAGCAAGCGGGGATTGGGGCAGGGGGTTTAGGGCTGACCCAGAGCTGCCAGCCGGCCCTCTTCCCCACGTCACACCAATCAGGGAGGGGGATTATTTATTTATTTTTTTTAAATTGGCGCGAGCAGGGGGAATTCTTAGAGCCGCAGCACGGCTTGCCAGCAGCCAAAATCCACTTGCGACGGGCGAGTAGTTATCATTAATTGTCGAACACTGCCCATCTGTATTAATGTAGAGTGGGAACTCAAACATTTTTTAGTGTGAAGTGTACATGGTATATATCCAGTTTATATTGACTGGTGTAGACATTTGGAATGATATTGCCTTTTTTCTTTATTGATATATGTTTCTTTATTATTTTTTATTATCTTTTTACATTATGGTTCTTTTTATTATTATTCTTTATTGGTGAATTAATATTTAATTGGCTTTATGTTATATGCATATATACTTTTTATAATGGTTAATAATATTTGTTTATGAGTTATTATATTTTCTTATGTTTTATTGTTCTATATTTTTGGGATTTGATTATTTACAGTACTTTTTTCCTTTTTAATTAATGAGATATTATTATTTATTTATTTTATAATGGTTATCTTCATTTTTTCTATTTGTGTTGCCCTTTTGCCACTTTGATACTGGTTCTATATATATGTTGTTGACCATTTACAAGATAGGTTAGCATACTTATATTTCTTTTTAAGTATTTTATGTTTTGTTTGTTGGCTTTTAATATATGCCTTGCACTATGTTTTGCATAGTCTTCAGTGATCCCTGTTGTGTGATTTCCTATATTGGGTTAAATACTGATATACCTTTATGGAGGGGACGAGGTAATTATTCAGCAGGTGCATTCTCATTTTGCATAACCATCTAGTACCTCCAATCAGAATTTTAGGATCACTATATAGGTTTCACTGTTTGATTAGACCAGTCACTCTTTGACAAAGTCCTATTGGTGGACGAAACGCGTCAGAGTTACCTTGTGGCAGAAGGTTTTTTGTTATGCATGGAATTAACAGCCTATTTTTCTGATTGCGTTTGGATATCCTTGATTGTACCACTACGGCAATCTGTGAACCGCCGGATCTCTTTCCTCTTCACTTTTTGGCACGTTTGACTACTCTCTACTCCTGCAAACTATTCATGGTATCTGTAAAAACTTATACAATGTCTCCATTGCTAACTCTTCCTTATCTCCTACCGACCTCTCTGTTAGTGTGTCTCAGGGATTTTTCCTGGGTCCACTCCTTTTCTCTCTATATAAACTCTCACTTTGTGATTTCACTAGCTCCTTTGGTTTCAAATATCACCTCTATGCAGACGACAAACAACTATATTTTTCAACTCTTAAGCTTACTCCTGACATACAGTCCCTAGTCACTGATTGTCTCTCGACTCTTTCAGACTGGACGGCCACCATTTCGCCCATCTTTCTTTCCACACGGTCTGTGGTGTTGCTGACGCTTGGAGTGAGACTTTCGTCACCAGCTACAAGTATCCAGTCAGGAGCCAACCGTGAGGGAATTAAAGAAACCTTTTGAGGCCCATTTTTATCTACTTTTAAGTAAGTAGCTAGCAACGGTGGGGGTGTACAGAACTGACCATTGGGTACTGCGCAATGGCTGTCTTGTTTGTATCCCCAGATCAGCCTCCAATTTAAAGGAACCAAATATTGTGGACTGGGGATCTCACCTTTATCATCATCTGATTCATGGGACTGCAATCTTCTTGCCAGGTTTAACCATCTGTCAGTGCGCCTAGGAAATTATTGTATTGTTTTGTAATATATGTTTTCTTTTTTTGTGTACACCATTGCCTGAAACTTAAATTGAAACTCATCATAATCCCCCGTTAACAAGATCAAATTGCTCCATTTTATGTCTCAATCATTAACCCTACCATTCATCCAGACTCTCAAGCATACTGCCTCGGTGTAAGATCTCACTTCCCCCTCTCCTTCTCTAATCCCATTCATGCTATTACAACTACGTGTCGATTTTTCCTTTGCAACTTTCAAAGTTTCTTACAGTCTGTCACCCCACAACTAAAACTCTGATGTATTTAATAGATTTATGTCATTTTTAAATCAATCTGCCAATAATCAGAAGTGTGAATAAATGATATATTCATGACGATTTTGAATGTTTGAAAATATTTTGGCTCCCGAATTATGGATCTTCCTCAACCCCAATATTTGCCAATCCATTCTCCCCCACACCCCTCATCTTCATGTATAAACATATGTACATACAAACATACATGAACATCTGATTCATTCATCCCATTGTCCCACGTCATCATTTGCTATTCACCAGAAACCTCTTCCTAATGAGTCTTTGTGGAATTCACCATAATGTTCCAACGCCACAAAGACTCCCCTCCCTACTGTGAGCATGTATAAGAGTCAGAGACGCAGCACAGGTTTAATACAGAGCTTATCCTGGGAAAGGCTGCACTGCAATGGGGGAGAGAAACCCTATTACCTACACACTCCTCTTCCTACGAACATCCGTCTTTCCGTTCTGAACTTTTGCTGCTGAGAAATATTATTTCCAGGACTTGGAGAGAAATAAAACTCTACCTGGAAATGGAATAAAAGACAAATAGTAAGTAGAGTAAAGTCTTCTCTTTCAGAGCTGGGGGTAAATACTCAGATACCAGTGAGTAACAATGCTACATAGTTGCGTAATGGTTAATGTCAGATTTATAATTAAAAGTCTTTACATTTTGCATCTATGTGAGTAGCTCTCGAGAAATATTACCCCAGCTGGTAAGATGTTGGGAACTTAGGATCAGCTGATAAATAGTGTTTTATTGTGGAAGCAAATATTTTTTTTGCACCAGTTTTCACCTTGTGTTACAGATGGGAATAATTCTCTTTGACATTAATTGCTTATACGAGCTACAAAACTAACACAAAATGTTTGTGAAAAGCGGCTGCCGATTGAAGGAAATTTCCCTTTGTGCTCAGAAGATCCCTTCTTATATGTCACAGTCTTGCTCTACTTTTGCAGCTGGGGAACTTTGCGGTGCCGCCGTGTTACACATTATTACTATAAAGAATATTGTAGTACGGTAATCACTAACCTCAGCAATAACATCTAATAAACCATCAAATTACATTGTAGCAGGAAAAACGAGAATCATTAAAAAGTTGCAGTAAGATAACATTTGTGCAAAAGTATTATATTTGTAGTCAGGTTTATAACATGTTCCCTAATTCAATGTTTTCTTCATACCAAAAGATAACATTGCTGTAAGATTAAATACTTAGAAGTGTTTTTCCAGCAAACGGTTATTAACGATCATTAACATGCTGTATTTTTATAATGTTTATTTAGAATGTTTTTGTACAGAATTATTAGCGATTGCGAAAATGATCCATAAAGTAGGTGAGGTATAATTACACTAAATAAACGATTTCCAGCAGCACTTTGTACACCAATCCCACTGTGTTTTGTTTCCTTACTGTAGTTCTATACTGATGTTTTTATTTGATTGAATAAATATTGAGTTTTTAACTGTTCCAAGCATTGTTCATTCAATCTTTGGAGTTATCCTTTTAGTTATACAGGACTATTTACATTTCCTTACACTAATACCGTGGCTCTGAGTAAATAAATATTGAATTCTGCTGATACACTGCAGGCTTAGCTAGGTGGCCAACTTTGTCCAGTTAAATGAATACTTAGGTACAGAGTGCATGTAATTAGGGTCTGTAAATGTTCCCGATCTGAGAGAACCTATTTTTGATACATTATCCTGTTTACCCTTAGTGCACCTACCATATTAATCATGAGGTACAGCGAGTATACTCCTGAGTTTTGTTTCTTATATCTCGATCTAATGGAGAATATCAGAGTTTCCATAGCAGTCAGTGACAGTTTTAATACAGAATTCTATTTGAAGAGTATTTCAAATAGACATTTTTAAAGGAAAACATTTACAACCAAAGGGATAGAACACCTTGCAAAACCCTAAATGCAACTTACTGTACTTGTCAAATACTAGGACTGTACAAAGACCCGCCAAGGCCATGTTACATTATTTCATAGATTGGGGGTTGCAATTCATGTTTCTATTTTCAGATTAGACAAAACTTAGTGGTTATCACTTTTTCCAGTTGGTTGATAATGGTATAAATGTAGCTAGACTCATTGTGAGATAACATAATATATCCTGTTATAACTCATAATATCACATATTTCCAATAATATTCAGTGCCAGTCATGGAGCAGAATATCCCAACATATCCCAATATATCCCAACATAAACCAACATATCCCACCATATCCAAACATATTTCACCATATCCCACCATATCCCACCATACATCAATATATTCCAAAATAACCCACCTCATCCCAGCACATCCCACCTCATCCCAGCACATCCCACAAAATCCCACCATATCCAACCACATCCCACCACATCCCGCCATATCCCAACGCATCCCACTGCATCCCAACACATCCCACCTCATCCCACCACCTCCCACCTCATCCCACCACATCCCACCTCATCCCACCATATCCCAACACATCCCAACACATTCCACCAAATCCCACCTCATCCCACCACATCCCACCACATACCTCCATATCCCAGCACATCCCACTGCATCTCACCTCATCTCACCACATCTCACCACATCCCACCATATCCCACCACATCCCACCTCATGCCACTGCATCCCAGCACATCTCACCTAATCCCACCCCATCCCACCACATCCCACCACATCCCACCATATCCCATCACATCACACCTCATGCCACCGCATCCCACCACATCCCACCACACCCCACCATTGATGAGTATTAGGACTCATTTACAAAAGGGAAGTTTTAGCCCAAGTAACTTATCAATTTATTTTATTATTTCCCTCCAACATAATTACACCATTGTACAGTGTCACTATGTGTGCGCGTGCGTTATATGTTCTACACATCTGTTAGCACAAGGGGGAGAAGAAGGGAATATTTTGATTACATAAAAAGCGGCAATAACCACTGCGGCCTAATTTTCTGTATGTGTTACACAGATATATGGCAGCACGCACTAACCAACAAGGGGTTTTCGAGCGAGGTTTCTATTTATAGCTACCGTTACACAGATATAGCCAGATTGTCTGTGAGTTAAAGTTCAGGCAGCCAGTTAGTACACAGTGTGATTGCTTATACCTCCTTCTCATCTGTCAGACATTCACTATTTAGGCAGCCAGCTAGCACTGCATGGCATATGTCACAGTGTGACTGCTCAGCTCTGCTAAAGGTTTGCTTAACCACTTACTCAGCACAGTCTGAGCTGTGTATCATAACAATGTGGTCACAATGATTTTGTGAGTGAAATAAGACTAAATACTCGATCGGCACCTTACCCTGAAAGAGCTGTGAATAATTCAAACAACCAGTCAGTGTGTTGTAATGTATCTCTCATCCTGATTATATCTACTCTTTAACTAGCCGTATAATTAAGTAGCACTGCCTGCAGAGGGTGATTCACATACTCAGTTCTTACCAGCATACTGTATGCTAATATTAATTGCAGCTGATCACAACTGTCCAGCAATAATCTATGCTGGAAGGTATGTATGTAGACTTTTGATTATCAAGAGGTATTAGATCATTCGTTATCTGAAGTAGCTCAATAGTGGCAATCTACAGTACAAGCATCGACAATCTGTTACAATGTTTAATTTGTGGGAAGGTTTATATCTATATACCACTCTCATCTCAACTATATCAAATAATTGTCTATATTAAGGAATTTTTCATCTAACCCGTCGGTTAAAGGGACAATTGCTTTTCTCCCAGCTGACATTATACTGTACGTGTCAGCCACACTTACTGATTTTATTATTTTGTTTATGTATCTGCACATTGTCACTAATTCAATTATTATTATATTGTGATTTTTGTTTCCCTAGTGATTTATTAAATGCTACATTTTAATAGCCTAGTGGTGCACAATTAATGTACTTTCTTTGGATGAACCGCTGGCTTATTGATAGTGGATCCTCTTTATGATAATTAATGTGATGTTAGTTAATGATGAAGGGAAATCCGTCCTTTTCCCATCCTCTGCAAAACATTTCTCAGAGATGTGATGGGGGTGAGGTGAGAATCCTACTGGGGGTGAAGGTACTTTTTGTGTATTTTAATGCAACACCAACCATGTATGCAGATATACTATACTATACAAGAAATAACACAGGGATAATAGTGCAAATAGGGATACATTAAGTGCATAATACATACAGTACAAGGCAATATTAGATACAAGTCTATTATTATGAGAATAAATCGTGATGTGCGAGTCTTGGTTATATTAATGCGCTATTGAAATGACTCAGTGTAAAGGTGACTTTTTAGAGTGGTCTTGAAGTTTGATTCCTAACCAGACCATGTACATTATCTCTTATCTTTAATTGCAACATGTTTCCCATTTGTGTCTCTATCTGTAATTTGTTTATATATTCGTATATAAAAGTTAACAAAATACAATATAGTATACATATAGTACGTTCTGAACCATTAATAGATATGGGGATTTTATGTCTTAATTATTTTACAAGTCTCACTAAACACTTTCTTCTTGCAGCAAGAGAACTGATATTTAATATGAAGATCTCCTTTTCCTCTAACGTGCCACAATGCTCCGGGAGAATCAGACAACGGTTACAGAATTTCTGCTTCTGGGGTTTCCAGCCATTTACAACTTCAAGATCTTACTCTTCCTTGTCTTCCTTCTGTTATACATTTGCACCTTAGCTGGAAATCTCCTCATTATTATCTTGGTCTCAACCAATCACAAGCTTCATATGCCCATGTACTTCTTTCTAAGCCACCTGTCCCTGTCTGAGATCTTGCTAACCACAGATATTGTGCCAAACATGCTATACGTAATAATGGCTGAAGGGACCGTTATATCTCTCATTGGCTGCATCACTCAATATTTCCTATTTTGTTCCTCAATAGGTGCTGAATGTTTCCTCCTTACAGTGATGTCTTATGATAGATACCTGGCCATCTGCCACCCATTGCGTTACTCTTCTATTATGGACTTTAAGCTTTGCTTCCAAATGGTTTTCTGGTCATGGTTCATAGCTTTTATGGCAGCACTAAGTATGGTTATTTTGATTTGTTCATTTCAGTTATGTAACCCCAATGTCATTGACCATTTCTTCTGTGATCTTGCCCCTCTCTTAGAACATTTTTGCTCAGACAGATTCATTGCAGATACAGTGCTCTTTTTTCTAGGCATCTCCAACATTATCTTCCCATTCATCTTCATCTTTGTGACTTATGTCTGTATCACTCTCACCATCCTCAGTATCTCCTCCACCAGTGGGAGACAGAAAGCCTTCTCCACCTGCAGCTCTCACCTGGCTGTTGTGTGCACATATTATGGGACACTGATTGCTAAATATGTGATTCCCGCCAAAGGACAGTCATTGACTGTAATGAAAATAACTTCTCTTCTGTACACAGTCATCATCCCGTTATTCAATCCCATCATCTATACTCTGAGGAACAAGGAGATCCAGGCAGCCCTGTGGAAATGTATTAGTATAAGGGTACAAACATATTTGAGTAGCATGAGATAAATTACAGTAGGTCTGTTGTATCGGATTGTGTTCAAAGCGGTAACAATAACATAATTAATGTAAGATAAGGTAGATGCAGTAAAGATTATTTAAAAACTGCAATTTTGCAATCACAGTATATTGACATTAAAGGAAATGTGCATCAATGAATACAGTTATGCAGATAACACATTCTTACACTGTATACACACACAGCCATATCCTTACTGACCTTGGATGTCTACTTCAATCTGGTTTTCAAGCCTTGAATTACTAAATTTCCCTAAACAAACTGGTTTTAATTAAAGAAAAAACTGTGTCGATGGCATTTGGGACAAAGGTTACATTTATAAAGCTTTCAACAACAGATTTACAGTCAGAACCAACTCTAATCCCATTCTAGTCCCTGTCACTAGTTTTAAGAATGTGGGATTTTGGTTTGACTCCCACTTAACATTTGGGCTGCATATTGATACCCTGACATCCAAAACCTATGCTAAAATAGGTGTACTTTATAGGAACAAATCCTCCTTAAGTCCACTGGTCAGAAATCGTATCGCCCAGCAGATGCTAATGAACATGATATATGGGGATATAGTATATGGTAGAACACTCCAAACTCTCTTTATCAAACTAGACACCCTCTCTAACTCTATATGCTGATTTGATGTACAATGTAAGTACAATTACATCACTACAAAATTCTCCAAGTACTAGAACGGCGATCACTTTCCGGTCATCTTCAAATACATTCTGGACCAGCTGCCTCGCAATCTGAACAAGCTCTTCACCCCTACCAAACGCAGATATTATCACCTGAGATCTGACTCCAAAAGACTATTTACGGTCCCAAAGTTCAACAAGGAATCCGGCTGCTCCTCCTTCTCTTACCTCTCACAACTGGAACAATCTACCTGTGACTCTCAGAGATGCCATCAGTCTACGTTCTTAAGCTGTCTCACATTTAAATCCTGTCTGTTACTGTTATATATGCCCATAATCATATCATTTTTAACTGTCCATGAAATGTCTGTACATTGTATGTATAACCTCTATTCATTTAATGTAACGCTGTATTGTCATCATACATAACTAAGTACTTGAAAATGAGAGGTACTGTTACTCTCAAAGTATTATTTTCTCGTAAAACATTTTATAAATAAATAAATAATGTCAAATCTCTTTTTCTCCTCGAGCATTAGTGATTGATTAGGGCAGTGATTATATGGAACTGAAAGTATAACATAAAGTATAAAATATGTACAATTAGGAGCAAAGATGTATAGCCAGGAAGAAATCAGCAAAGATTCTTAATAGTACGCAGACAGAGCCCTAATACTCACTGGTACACAGACAGAACCTTAATACTCATTAGTACCGAGACAGAAAGTCAATACTCATTAGTACAGACAGAGCCCTAAAACTCATTAGTACACAGGCAGAACCTTAATACTCATTAGTGCACACAGAGACCTAATCCTCCCTAGTATACACACTGATTCCTCAGAAATGCAGATCATCTGAACATTAATTGTGTTCATAAAGACCTGTGGGAGCAGAAATGTAACACATCTTTAATTCTGTGTTGTGGCGGTAAAGGAATAACCAGGCCCTCAATAAAGGTCAAGCCCATGTATGGTTAACCCTAATCCTTATGTATGGGTACAAGAGGGTTAGCTCTTGAGCCCAGTAACAATGTATATTTGAAATATGAATTGTAATAAAGATATTTTTTGTGTTTTTATCTTTCCGGGCATGTCAGAGAGCAGGGATTGCTGGGGCATGATTTTCAAGGGGGATTTTGCGGAGGAATTGTCAGAATGGCCTAGATAGTCAAGGTCCAGAATTGCTGGATACCCCAAAATGTACCCTGGAATCATGTCTGATTCTCCTATACATGTATGCACATTGTTCCGGCAATATCTCCCCTTGAAAACGCTTGTGTGACTCCCCGCTAGGATTGCTAGGATTCCCTGCTTCAGCATAGCCAGAAAGGTAAAATGAGGCACAGGGATGAAAAGTCTCCATGTAGCTGTGGGCATCCCTAGGTAACATAGGTATACCCCAGTTAGTGCCAGGTAGCCCATAACCAGTATTAGGTTCATGGGTGCCCCCCAACAGTAGATAAGGTTGTGGGGGAACTCTTAGAGTCCTGCTAAGCCCAATAGATGGTGTGTGGGGAATACAGGCTGAAGGAATAAAAATACACTTTTCTATTCTATTCTCCATACCCAGGGCTTAGGGATGTATTAAAGGTTTATTTTATTAATACATGTAATGTCATGCAATGTACTGGTGTACACTGTAAGGTATTGAGCTTTTGGAACCGATGTCCCAGAGACTGCCAGGGCTGACAAGTCAGGTGCCAGTAAGTCTGCTGGACATCGGAGTTCAAAGCAGCCAGAGGATGCCAGAGGTGTGAAAAGCAAATGGGCAGCAGGAAAAGGCTGAGGACCCAAGTCCAGTGATCAATGACAGTCATTCCAGTTGTTCTGCCAGACTTGAAGGAGCCTGTCACTGCAGGTGACATTGAAGGAACCAAGGCTGGTCTCTGATTGGCTGCTTTAGAAAGTTCCCACAATCTGATTGGCTGTAGTATTTTATGAATGGACCTGAGAATACTATAAGGATTGATGCACCAATCAGATTCGTGTCTCCATCAAGAAAGAGCACGTGCGGGCTCTTCAAAAGTGCTCTTGTGCGAAGAGCAAGGTACCGACTTCAGAAAAGTCTGGCTGTTCTAAGTCCATCTTTTTGCGACCAAGTTCTCAGAATTGAATGTAGCAGTCGCAGTTGGGATTGCGACTCAATTTTAGTTCCAGGGAGTTTGGTACTACGTCCCAGTAAAGCAAAACCAAGCCTCCAGGAGAGAACGTAGCGGTGGCGTCTGGAATTTCATACTGATATGAGTTCCAGGATATTTCGGGCTAAGTCCCGGTGAGGGTAAAATCCTTTTTTAGGGTTTCTTTGCACAAAGGAGAGTCTAGTATTAGACCCCTGACCCCCAGTAAGTATGTCTTTTGGCGTGTATTTTGTGTTACACTGTGTGTATGCCTTTTCATGCCAATACATTTACAAATTTACAAATTTGTGCAATCGCTCCCGGTAGAAATTAGCCCCCACCAATTTTCACAAGTTTTAGCCGCCATAATGTGCTAATAGTTACAGAAGAGCAGTGTGAATAGTAATTTAGAAATTGGTAATAGTTTTTGTAGTAATAGTCAACCTGGTAAACAGAAAAGATATCATACCAGCCACACCGATATATATCTCTCTACAAACAAGAACTCCTGTGGCCATATATATATATATATATTTTTATTTTCTTCGGACCCCCAAAACCTGCACCACTATTTCAGTACGACAAAATATATCAACAATATCAAAAACAATATAGTAGTTGTTAGGTTGTGGACCCACGACAAAATGAGGGAAAGAGAATTGTTATGGGACTGATATTTATCGTTTGCATATTTGTAGTATTAGTTGTTATTATTTCATGTTGCAAATTAATGTGCTTATCTTTATGTAAAATGATTATGCCTTTTGGTAAGTCAATTGATCACGCATATGCATCACTGGACGTTAATGCCCCCATTCACAGTTTCCCAAATATGATATGTAACTCTGGACCTACTGCCACTAGAGTCCAGATACCTTTGATGGATTATGATAACATTCAAATCCAATACGAGACCCCCATATCCTAGAGGTTAATTGTCATTTTGTGATGACAAAAGGGGGGATTGTAAATGTGCATATAAGGGGGGACTCCATTTTGATTGCTGGATAACCATTTTTCTATAACTATTCTGTACTAACGTTTAAGTCTCAGGAACTAATCACATGCCATATGCCATACGTAATTGTGCTGTGCAGGCAGGTCTGAGAATGTGACCTCTCACCCACTTATCGCTAGCTGAACTGTATTTGTTCAGACTTATTTTGCCCTGTAGAAAACAGGAACTTGTCTTCAGCCATATTGGGCATAAGTTACACAACAATGCATTTCACAACATACTGCCATTTCCTTAACGGCCTCCTAACTCGGTATTGAGCCCCTTTCCCAGACCATAAACTGTCTAACTGTCATTTTGCTGAGATAGACAGACTGTGAAGTAAAAGGGGAAGTATGTTCTCATATCTGTGTTTTTTCTATGCTCAAGTTTGCTATATAAACTGGCTGTAGACCTTCAATAAATGAGAGAACAGTTTTTGACAAAGCTTCACTGGTTGTCTGACTCAATTACTGTCTTCTCCCGAGCTCGTCCGCCATTTTGTTTTCCCAGATCATCAGCGCTATAAGAGTGGGGTAAATCCTCCGGAGGTTGGAGTCGTCCTGAGTCGGCAGACGGTGTATTTTCACGCTAAGACGTTGGAGAATACAAGGGCACATTTTCATTTCACTTTCCTGTTTTGCTCAATGAATGATCCTGGCAAAAATGTGTTAATGCCTGATCTCCCGGATTCTACGTGTAATAACACGATACTAATTTTTTCAAACTTTTGTTTATAATATTTGCAGGATTGTAATTCTCCCTACCACGTCCTTAACTCACAAACTCGCATGGACCTAGGCCTTGGGTAAGACATGGGCCTTGATATTCTCCAATGACATGGGACACAGGACACAGGACCAGGGTGAGACATGAGCGCTGCCATTCTCCAATGAGCTAGGATCCAAGCATTGGTTGAGTCATGGGCCCAGCCATTCTCCACCTCACTCGCCCACTCCACTTAACAACTTAACAACTAGCTAGGGGCAAGTTCATGGCTTATTCCACCTTCCACTCAACAAACTCTTTTTCCTGTCAACAATTAACTGAGGACAGGTAATGTCTGTAGTCCTTGGCCCTGGAATTCATATCGTCGGGGGTCGCCTCCTTAGTCTAATGTTGGTCTAAATATTAGTTGAGTCCGAACCCTATCCCATTAAACCTAATCTCCACCATTCCATCCAGACTGATAGGCCTGCCGACACCCTTACACTCACTAGGTGTACTAAACTCCAACCCCACCCTAAATGTTGAGGCGATATAAACCAGGAGTGGAGTAGTTAATTACATATTCACCAAGTATAATGGCCTTTGAATGATGGAAAGTCTACATATGTAGCCAGATTTATATCATCTGCTGCTGGGGAAATATGCAGGTAAGTGACTGCAGCTCCTACCGAAAGCAAAGAATCAATGGAATGCGGGGTAAGATCCAGAAACACGGACCTCCGCATTGTTGCAGAGACCTGTACTTTCTCCAGAGCTGCTGCTTTGAATGCCATCTTCAGGTAATATATTTAAGTATAGAATAAGATAGTACACATACCACTATTTTTCTCAGACTCCCCCATTCTCCAGAGCACCATAAAGTATTCCCTCTATTTCCTAACAAATCTACGTAAGTACCAGCACTCACTGTCTAATAGCTAAATGATGAAAACAGTTGTAATGCAGAATAAACATTTAATAATAAAATGAACCAGAAATAAATCAAATGTGTTTGCAGAAACCAGTATCACAAATGGGCATGTCACAAAGTGAGGGGTGGGGGGGGGGGAGAAGGAAAAGGAGAAAAAACATGAAACACAAGGAATATACACAAAAAACGGAGAACGGAAAGTATGCTAGGGGGGCAACATTTCGAGGGACTACCTCTTCATCTGGCCCATTCCCCCTGGTCCAAAAGGACCGAGTGGAACTTCCCTAAGCCTCCCTTCCCCTATACCTGGTCAAATCAGACACCCCTGAAAATAGATAGTAAACATATAGTGTAAGCTAAATACAGCTAAACAGCTAATAGCAGGGCAGCAAGAATCCACTAATGGTACAGTTAAAGCTGAACACAGCTTGCAAGAAAGCAGCTTGCAAATGAGCGCCAAGAGTCCACACAGTCAGTGAAAGGTTAATGAGAAAAATAAATGAAGTGGTCAAACCCTCAGTGGCTCTGCTCCTTCAGCTGCTCGTGTGGAGTGCCAGCAATTGCATATATTTAACACCATCAGAGTGCTGTCTATCGTCCCCTTTTACCCTCTATTTCCTGTTCACTATCACTGAACTCCCCAAACCTAGTTTGTTCCATCCTCCCTCTTACCCTTCTTATGTTCATATTTCACATTCACTCCTTCTCTCTACTACTCTCCAGTCTCCCATCATCCTGCACACAAACCTATACAACTTGTAGAGGAGCTCGTACTTACAATTGTTCTTCCCATCTCCTCTCTCTCTACTCTTCCACCTCTTTTTTGCTGGTGATATTTCACACAATCCCTGATCCTTATTCTATCCTCCACCTCCCTCTCTCATCCTGTTTCCACATCTCTTCCGCCTTGTTATGGTAACTACTCCAACCTCCTCTTTCTTGCTATCCTCCTTCCTTCCTTCTCTCGTCTCCTCTATTACTATCTACCTCCTGTCCTCCACTCTCTATCTCTCTCGCGCTAGCTCTATATGGCGCTCGCTATCTCGTCTCTCTCCTCTCTATCCTCCTATCTCTCTCACTCACTCTCTCATTCCTTTGCTCTTTGAATGTTCTCTCTTTCTCACAAGCTACTGCTTTTACTTGATCATTTGTGCTCACGCTCTCTGAATATTTTTACTTTATTAGAAACCTGTCTTTCTTAGTCGGACTATAGACTGTTATTTCCTAGGGTGGCCTTTCTTACTCTCACACAACTTGCCCTGCTGAAAGTCTCACTTCCGGTACAGACTACTCCTTATTCCTTCAGTTTCCTCTATAAAGGTGCACACTGTCCAACTTTTCTCCCCACTCTCTCTGCTGGTTGCAATAATCTATCAGCAAATTATCTCTACATGACTATCTTCTACTTTCTGACTTTGAATCTTAGCTTTCCTTCCTGCTTTCCTTGCACCTCATCCCTTCTCAACTGACACATTGATGATCCCTCAGTGGCCTGTGGTTCTTGCTTCCATTCCTTATTTACTACCTTTGGCTTAAGGCAATTGATTGCTTCCAGTACACACAAGTAGTACCACTGCTTAAACCTTGATTCTGCAAGAAACTGATCACTTTATGACTTCACTGTCTCTTTTCTACTCGTTAACCATCATCTGATCTCATTATCTGTCTCTTCTTTCCACTATTCCTCTTACATACCCACATTACACTAGTAATTTACATCCCATTGACCTATTTGCCATGGAATAAACCCTAATCTCCAACCGCTCCACTCTTTCTACCTCTAATCCTTACAACCTTGTTAATACATATCATCCTTTCCTTTTATCTTCCATTAACCAGCATGCCCCGCTTACTCTCTGACGCACACATGCACACACCCGTCCAACTCTTAAACTTGGCTTAACACATTTAAATTTGTAGGGAGAATGAAACTGCATCTTTTTTCTGATGGCCTTGGCAAGTAAGGAGTTCTTCCTAGGCATGTAATTGGTTAATTTTTGTCTCTTAGTTTAAATGTCTACTGTTGCTATTATAATTCTTACATAGTCTAAAACTTCCAGTATATAGTTTGTTGGGAATTTCAGACAGGTTGCTTCCTCTTTTACATTGACTGCCTAAGTCACTAAAAGTTAAGGTTTTAGAGAGTGTATTTCAATAAACAATATTTTACTAACAATTGGTGTGGGCTTGTCCATGTGTGTACTTGTGGGTGATAGGCAATCCAAACAAGCATAAGCATTTGAATTAATTAATTAGTTTCACTGAATAAGTATCTCCTGTCAACGCAACAGTCTTCTTACTCTTCTGCACATTCTTCTTTGAATTCTTCTGGAGGATATATCAAACTCTCACTGACTTGTCCTCTATAAATGTCTCCTTTCCTGCTTCAAGTCCAACCCTCTCTTAGGCTAAACAACAATACTTTGCAGACAATTTCCACAGCCCTATATCTACTACTGTATAGCAAAATGAAAGGAGATTGGTAGGACAGCGAATCCAAGGAAAAATATCTTAAAAACTCACTGGGGTTATTGAAAAATAAAAAAAGTTTATATAATTCCATCTGTACTTTCTAAATGCAGAATTGTTGTTCTTTCTTGATTTATATTGAGGATATTCTAACTTAATTTCTATACACTTTTTAGTACAATGTCAGTATGTATTCTGTTTGTAGCAGTCTATATATGATATTACTTAGTTATGAGTGTATACATTGCTTTATTTTATTCCTCTTATGATGTGGGAATATTAGTATAACAACTTTACTTTCTAGATTTATATATTCATACAATACAGGCATACCCCGGTTTAAGGACACTCACTTTAAGTACACTCGCGAGTAAGTACATATCGCTCAATAGGAAAACGGCAGCTCACGCATGCGCCTGTCAGCATGTCCTGAACAGCAATACCGACTCCCTACCTGTACCGAAGCGGGGAGACTATAGAGCCTTTTACACATGTGTTATTTACATCAGTTATGCACGTATATGACGATTGCCGTACAGTTCATGCATCGATAAGTAGGAAAAAGGTAGTGCTTCACTTTAAGTACATTTTCGCTTTACATGCATGCTCCGGTCCAATTGCGTACGTTAATGCGGGGTATGCCTGTACTATCATGCTTTTGTAATGTTTATAGGTTGTTTATATATGTTCTTCTATAATGTTTAATTTTTCCATTATTTATTTGTTTAATGTGTTCAATGTATTCTGTCCATAATGATTCCATTTGCAATTACTTGGGTAGTTTTATATAATCTATAACAGTTTAAATCCATGAAATAATACTGTGATTTTCTGACTGTTTCAGCCTTCATTGATACTGTTGGATTAATTCCTTTGTTTCTTTTTGGTAACACATTAAAAATAACGTCTTGTGATATTTACCATAACTATTAAGAGAGTCTCAGAAGTAATTATAAATATTCTATTTACATTTGATGACACATCCAAAGGGTATTCAATGATTAGGCTTCAGCAGATATCAATTGTACCCGTCTATGCCATTTTCTTGATATGTAATCCAATTCAGATGTTCCTGATTACGAATGAGGGGTTAAATAGTAATTTCCTTAGTCACCCCTTTGTACTCATTGAAAAAGCGCCTGTTGGGCATGAAACGCATGGTTTTGTTTTGTTTGTATCTTTGTTTTGTGTCTTTTAGTATGAAGTTAATAAAAAAAATATATTTTTCTATCAACCCGGTGAGTTTTTGAGATATTGTTTCTTGTGTTCGCTGTCCTACAAAGCTCCTTTCATTTTGCTGTATTCTGTCCCTGATTGGAGGGAAGTGCTGAGGTCAAACAGATCCATAGTTTGCACACTCGTCTTCACTGCAAGCCGCAAGCAGAGCTAACCAGACGGCTGGACCTTAGACAGTGTTTACACGGAGTAGTTGAAACTCCTCACCGTGAAGGACTGCAACCAGAGAGGAGGTATTTCTGAATTAGGTCACGACTGAGCAGTATTTCATCTTCCTCTTTAGCTGTTACCCACACTGGTTGATTCGTTGAGCTTTACACTGCTCCCTCATTCTGCTTGTCCTATATCTCCGCTATCCACATACTTTGACTCATTGCATTATAACTCAGACAAACTACTGCTTATACCCCTACAGCTATTACCCAACATATTTCCAACCATAATATTGAACTTTACTAGTCTGTTACGTTATTGCTTTTCCTAGAGCTTGAATCAGCATTTTCCTGTGTTGCGTACATCTACTGTAGCCTGGACTCCTCACTTGCCACTGAACTGGAATTTTCTCTACTACTTCTGCTCTCCTTCCACTGCATGCAGCGTTCACTACAGTCCCTATAACCTCCTAGACCTCTTATTCCCACTCTGCTCCATATACTTATACATATTTTCAACTCCAAACTAATCTTGGTCATCTTTCCCTCCTATTCTTACTATCCCGCAAACTATTTTCCTTTATCTCTCCAGCCTTTTGACTCCAATGTTCTTGGATGTCTCGTCTATTAATGCTTTCCCAATTTCTTCCACATTCATACTCAGACTCATGGTAATCTGGCTTTCGAACTGCTCATTCCACTGAAACTGCCCAAACAAAAGTTACTACCGATCTATTTAACTCTTAAAACTCGTAAGCTTACTCCTGACATCCAGTCCCTAGTCACTGATTGTGTCTCTGCTATTTCAGACTTAACGGCCGCCGTCGCCTGAAACTTAAATTGAAACTAATCCGAATCCCCCCTGAACAAGGTAAAATCGCTCCATTTTATGTCTCAATCAGTAACCCTACCATTCCTCCAGTCTCTCAAGCATGCTGCCTTTGTATAATATCTGACTTTCCCCTCTCCTTCTCTAATCCCATTCATGCTATTACGACAGCGTGTCGATTTTTCCTTTGTCACTTTTCAAAATGTCCTATTGTCTGTCACCCCAAAACTAAAACCCTAATGTGTTCCCTCAATATCGCTCCAGTAATATGTGGAGCTTGTCTATGTACGTGATTCAGAATGCAATGTATGAAAGTCCGCCGGTGGCCACAATTTGCACATTCGATTTTTCCCGAACCTGAAATATAGTAGCTGGTGAGGGAGGTGGGCAGAGAGAGAGAAAGAGTGAAAGAGAGAAAGAGAGCACTATATATATAGCAATTGGGACTCTAATTTAGGCTCTCTGTCAACCTGTCTCTCTTTCTATTTGTCTATCTCTGTCTGTCTGTCTGTCTGTCTGCCTGTCTCTGTCTCTCTCACAATCTCTCTCACTTTCTCTCTCTCTGTGTGTCACTAACTCTTCCTGTCTCTATGTCTCTGTCTCTCTGTGTGTGTCACTAACTCTTTCTGTCTCTATGTCTCTGTCTCTCTCTTTGTCTCTCTATGTCTCTCTCTGTAGCTGTGATTCTCGCTGTGTACTGATGCAGCGGCCGTTATACGAACACATCACGGCGCCGATTTTGAGTTCTCTGCTGTTCCCCACACAGCATGAACGCGGCCAATCGCCCCAGGCACCCACTCTTATCGCTGATGTTTTGTTTGAATTTCATGGATTCTGTTTCTTCGTTTGCAATAAAATGGATGAATTGTAATGTGTGCAGTACTGTGCTACTGTGTCAAATTCATGTTTTTAAAAGCCAGAACACTAAAATTCCTTTTTATGCACTCGCCGCGCTCGCATCTTAGCGCGGGGAGGCTGGAATTCATCCCGCGGTATCAAATCGGGATTCCGATGTACATGACTCGTGAAGTGTTCGAATAACGGCCGCTGCATCAATATTTGTGTTTGTGTCTGTCATGGGAGAGGGGATTTGGCCCGGGATTAAAGGGGTTTCACCCAATTTGGCCACCCCCTACTCTCACCTGGGAAGCAAGGGGTTAACTGGACTGTGGTCCAGTAATGTGTTTTTTTACCTTGCTTCAGCATCCTAATGTATCCCCTGTTCAAACGTATTGTTTATGCTTCAGGGATTGCACCAACACCTACACTGGGATTAATGCGGGAGGGAAAGGGTTAAGGTTAACTTAGTGTTTATAGCTCTTTGTTCCCTTTTCCCGCCTTTTCAGGCTCCATTTTGCAGTCTTCCATAGGTCGCCATTGAGGCTCCATGCGTTCTAATGGCAGAAGTAGCGGTTTTGAACCTGTTTTCCAGCGACGACCAGCAGGTGGCGTCCGAAAGGAGGAGCGGTAATTTCCCATTGTAAGTCAATGGGGCCATTGACTTCAATGAGGATTCCTCAACGCCGCTCTTCAGGAACAGGTTGGCAGCCATCCAAACCGCAGACCGCAAACGCGGATACAATGTCTTTGAAAAGAGCTTTATCACTTCGGTCAAGTTCAATGACAATTGGCATGGGAATCTTAGGTTCTAGGGCACCTGGGAATAAAATTATTTTTGCCCCTAGCCCCTAGGAACCTCCACACATGACCCACACCGGGTCCGGGAATGAGGGACCCCCGTAAAGGATCGAGCAGAGAAAGAGGGTCGCGCCATTGATTTTAATGGTGGAGCGGAGGTCCCATTGAATCCAATGGCAGTGTGCGACCATGCATTGTCTATGACGGCGCCGGCCATTGATTCCAATGGGGAAAAACCGCATTGCATGAAACGGCTAAGTGCGAAATGGTGAAAAATGTAAGTCCATATCTCCGGTTATGGAATGACCAGAGGGCTGGGATTTGGGTGGCATATAGTTGAGGTTCTGGCATTAATGCATGGCCATTCCCAGCCCTCTCCGATCAACCAGACGGAGTGTGGGCAAATGTAAAGATTTTTGGTTTTTCCATAGACTTCAATGGCGGCACCTCTCCATTGAAAGTCTATGGCGGTGAACCCCATTGACTGCAATGGCGGAGCCCCGCCATTCTACGCTATGGTGGTGGTACTCGTTGATTTCAATGGGGAAAAAGTAAAAAGCAGAGATTCATTTTTAAAGGGACGAATCCTGCATTTAAAAAAGTGTTTTAACCTGCATATGTGTATCTCCGGTTCTGGGGGTCGTAGCGGGCTGAGATTTGGCCACCATGAAGGTACAGTTCCGGCAAGGAAAGCTGGCAAGTATCAGCCCACTGGACCTACCGGAACCACTTATATTAATATGTGAAGATATTAAACTATGAATGGTATTTTGGGTCTGATAGGAAAACGCAGAGCCCATCTGCTATGCTAATTGGCAGGATGGCAGACCAGTTGTCGATCATAAAGCCTCTGATCAAAGGTTGACCAGCCTGATTGTTACACTAGGGTGGAAAACAAAGGACCTGAGTGGTCTGTAAGTGTCATACTTCACACTTAAAGATTCTACTTCAAAGGGGTCTGCTAGCTAGCTAGGTGCCCAGGGTTAAGAGATAGGCCTGAGATGGTATATAAACAGGGCTCAGTCTATCCTCATTGTCTTTGTGATTTTCAAGATTGCTGTATGAACTGCTAGTCAAGATTTCTGACTATTTCATTATTCCAACTTTAAGTAAGTGCATATTTTGTCTGTTATTTGTATATCTCGTGTGTTAACCTTTTTCAAGGAATAAATTATATTTTATTATATCTAGTCGGGTTCAATTCAGCCCAGTTATTTTTGGTGTATAATATAGGCCTCTCACAAGTTCCCGTGACAGTGTCTCTCCAGCAAACCCATATATCCGTTTCAGGGCGAATCCAATGTTAGGCCAAATCCAATGGTCAAATAGCGACAATCGGATGTATTGAATACATTGATGACATTTTTAAATCAATCTGCCAATAATCAGAAGTGTGAATAAATGATACATTCGTAGCAAATTTGACTGTTTGAAAATAATTTGGCTCCCGAATTGTGAATATTCCTATGTATTCACAATCCCCACTACCCCACTCCCCCATCTTCATGTCACACCTGAAAGCAAACCTCCTCAGTAAGGCACATGGTTAGTTGAAGCCTCACCCTCCTAATGCACTGACTTGTCCCATCAAATATGTTTTCTACTGCACTGACTCTGATTCTATTCTGTAAGTCTCACATTTTCCATTTGTATTGTATTGTATTATAGATAGCGCCAAAAGTGTACTCAGGGCTTCACAAACAATACAGTACAGGGAATTATAATTATACAATAAGTGCAGCAAAATCAGACAATAGGATAGGAAATCCCTGCCCCGAAGAGCTTACAATCTAAGAGGTTTAATAAGAAACTTACAGAGACAGCAGGTGAAGAGTAAGTGCTATAGATGGCAGTGCTTGGTCACAATGGGTGGTAGGAGTGACTGTGTGTGGGACATTAGCCATGAGGGCAGGCTATTGGGATGCTTGATTTGTGGGTTAAAATTTAAGGAAGGTCAGTGTTAAATAAGAAGGTTAACACCATTTACAGGGAAAGAGGTGGCAGGGAGGCATGAGTGAGATCAGGTGTGTATGTCTGGCTTCAGGCTTAGGGAAGATCCCCAGCAGCAGGAAGGAGTAGATAGAGGGTGTGAATAAAGGATTTGTGTTGGTGTTTTTTATTGCGGGGTATAGAAGTTGTTGGGAGAGAGGTGTATAAATAATGGTGCAGTGGGGAGTGGAGATGTTGTAGAGAACAGAAATGCTCACAAAGGAGTGAGGAAACAGTAAACAGAAAAATAAATAGGGCGGGCATAGTGAGATGCAGGAGGAGAGAGTTCCAGGGTACTGGAGGATAAAAGTGTACAAATAAATCACAAATGTCAAAAGTTAATGTCTCACAGTGGCAACGTTGTAATGCAGAGTCCAGATCTTCCTCCAATATTCACCTCCAATTCCAACTCCAAAATTAACTCTTGTAGACACTTTTGATGTGACGCTTTTGATGTTACACAGTCTTATGGCTAAACAGCCATGGTAAAGTGACTTAAGTACCCTATTCACATGCATTTGACTAACACTTAAGGGAGGGGTTTGTCTAATCAACTCAGATTTACAAAACAGTTAATTAGATTATCATTCTCTCTTAATTGATAAGAATCAGCTTACAAACATACCCCAAAATCCAATTAAATCTTAAATTCTCTGGTTGGTAGAATGCAGCTCTTAGATAGTAAGCTCTGTAGCACAGGGACTCCCTCATTCCTTTGTTTAACTTCCTGTGTAACACTTTGTGTATTGTCTCCAAGTTCTGTCTCCATTCTAACTGTGTAAATTGCTGTGTACATTAGTGTCACTATATAAGTAAAATAAACATATACAAACAAACAAACAAACAAACAAACACATATCTTATTCATTTTCCCATTGTCACACGTCATCATTTGCTACTCCCCAGAAACCACTTCCTAATGAGTCTTTATGGAATTCTCCATAATGTTTCAACTCCTCAAAGACTCCCCTCCCTATTGTGAGCATGTATAAGAGGTCAGAGACGCAGCACAGGTTTAATATAGAGACTATCCTGGGAAAGGCTGCACTGCAATGGGGGAGAGAAACCCTATCACCTACAAACTCCTCTTCCTAAGAACATCCGTCTTTCTGTTCTGAGTGTTTGCTGCTGAGAAATATTATTTCCAGGACTTGGAGAGAAGTAAAACTCTATCTGGAAATGGAGTAAACAACAAATAGTAAGTAAAGTATTCTCTTTCACAGAGGGGGGTAAGTACTCAGATACGAGTGAGTAACAATGCTACAAAGCTAGGTAATGGTTAATGTCTGATTTATAATTAAAAGTAAGTCTTTTCTTTTTGCAGCTATGTGAGTAGCAAAGAAGAAATATTACCCCAGCTTGTAAGGTGTAGGGAACCTAGGATCAGCTGAATAATAGTGTTTTATTGTGGAAGCAAATGTTTTTTTGCACCAGTTATGCACCTTGTGTTACAGATGGGAATTATTCTCTGGGACATTAATTGCTTATCCGAGCTATAAAACTAACACAAAACCTATGTGAAAAAGTGGCAGCAGATTTGCAGAGGAAATATCCCTTTGTGTTCAGAAAATCCCTTCTTATATGTCACTGTCTTGCTCCAGTTTTGCAGCTGGGGAACTTTGCGATGCCCCATGTTACACATTATTCCTATAAAGAATATTGTCGTGCGTAATCACTAACCTAGAAACTAGGATGGAAGGGGGAGGGGAATGAAACAGATAATGAACTAAATAGAATAGAAAAGGAATAGAAGAGGAAACAAGGGTTTTTGGATGTAGAATGGGGGAACTGCGAGTTTGACAAGCAGTGAAACAACTATAGTACATACAGATAATACTAGAAAACTTTTAAAGACTAAACCAAGTTGGCGCAGAAAGGAAGGAGCAGATAAGATAATAGTAAAGGCAGAAAATAAACTTAATTGTATGCTTATGCAAGAAGCCTGACAGATAAAATGGGGGAGCTTGAATTAATAGCTGCAAGAGAGCAGTATGATACCATAGGCATTACTGAATCATGGTGGGATGAAACTCATGACTGGGCAGCTAATTTCAGAGAGTTATTCACTTTTTCGGAAGGATCGAGCAAATAGAAGAGGAGGTGTGGAATGTTTATATGTTAAACGGGGTCTAAAACCTATTATAAGGGAAGATATTTATGAAGGGAATTCTGAAAATGTGTAAACCTTGTGAATAGAAATTAGCAGTGGAAGTAAAGTTATGAAGAAAATGTTTGTAGGAATATGCTGTAAACCACCAAATATCTGTGAGATTGAGGAAGCTAAAATACTTTTGCAAATGGAGAAGGGTAACAGTAATCATAACATGGTCTCACTTGAAATAAATGATCAAAAATAGATTACTTGGGTTCAACAAAGATCTTAATCTTTAGAAAGGCAGATTTTAATAAATTTAGGTCTAATCTACTGTACAAGTAATACATTGGGATGATGTTTTTGCAGGAAAAATGTAGAAGATAAATGGGCAGTCTTTAAAACATTGTTAGAAAAGCACACTTATCAGTGCATACCCTTGGATAATAAGTATAAAATACATAAGACAAAACCAATGTGGCTAAATAAACAGGTAGGGGAGGAAATGGACAAGAAGAGGAAGGCGTTTAGATTGTTTAAGTCAGAAGGGACAGAGACATCGTATCACAATTATATGGAATGTAACAAAAATTGCAAAAGGGCAATCAAATTAGCAAAAATGGATAATGAAAAAAGGATTGCAATAGAAAGTAAGATCAACACTAAAAAATTCTTTAAGTACCTTAATAACAAAAAAATGAGAAAAAAAATATAGGATCCTTTCAGTGTTAGATGGGTAGGCAGATTATTGGAGACAAGGAAAAAGCAGTGGTATTAAACAAATTCTTTGCCTCTGTGTTTACCAGGGAAGGATCAATTACAACTGTAGCACCTCAGGAGGAAGCCACAACCTCCATATTACGGAACAATTGGTTAACTGAGGAAGAAGTTCATAAGCGGCTTGAAAAAATTCAAGTAAATAAGGCACCTGGCCCCGATGGCATACAACCAAGAGTTTTCAAGGAGTTAAGCTCAGTAATAGCCAAACCATTATATTTAATATTCAAGGACTCCATTTCCACAGGCTCAGTACCACAAGATTGGCGTAAAGCAGATGAGGTGCCTATATTTAAAACGGGAGCTAGATCAGAACCGGGGAATTACAGACCTGTAAGCCTGACTTCAATAGTGGGGAAACTACTTGAAGGTTTAATACTGGATAATATTCAGGAATACCTAAAGGAAAACCAAATTATTAGTGATAGTCAGCATGGATTTATGAAGGATAGATCTTGCCAACCTAACCTCATTTGTTTCTTTGAGGAGGTAAGTAGGAATTTAGACCAGGGCAGTTGATGTGGTCTACTTAGATTTTGCAAAAGGTTTTGTTACGGTTCCACACAAGAGGTTTGTGTACAAAATAAAGAAAATTGTACTCAGTAATAATATATGCACCTGGATTGAAAACTGGTTGAAGGATAGACAACAGAGGGTTGTCATAAATGGAACTTTTTCAGGTTGGGCTAAAGTCGTGAGTGCAGTACCTCAGGGATCGGTACTGGGACCCCGGATTTTTAACTTGTTTATTAAGGACCTTGAGGTTGGGATCAAAAGCAAAGTGTCCATCTTTGCTGATGATACTAAATTGTGTAAGGTTGTAGAATCAGCGCCGGATGTAATTTATTTCTAGAAGGACTTGGAGAGATTGGAAACGTGGGCAGGTAAATGGCAGATTTGGGGAAGGATTTAGGAGTGCTTGTAGACATCAGGCTTAGCAATAGTACCCAAAATCATGCAGTCATGTGTTTGCAAAGGCAAACACGATCTTATCTTGCATTAAACAGGCAATGGATGGATGGAAAGTAAACATTATTATGCCCCTTTACAAAGCATTAGTATGATCACATCTTGAATATGGAGTACAATTTTGGGCACCACTCCTTAGAGAATACATTATGGAACTAGAGAGAGTGCAAAGAAGAGCCACCAAATTAATAAAAGGGATGGACAATCTAACTTATGAGGAGAGGCTAACTAAGTTAGATTTATTTACATTGGGAAAGAGGCGTCTAAGAGGGGATATGATAACTATATACAAATATATTCGGGGACAGTACAAGACGCTTTCAAATGAACTAATCATCCCACGGGCAGTACAAAGGACTCGGGGGCATCCCTTAAGGTTGGAGGAAAGGAGATTTCACCAGCAACAAAGGAAAGGGTTCTTTACAGTAAGGGCAGTTAAAATGTGGAATTCATTACCCATGGAGACCGTGATGGTAGATACAATAAATTTGTTCAAAAATGGTTGGACATCTTTTTAGAAAGGAAAGGTATACATGGATATGCCAAATAAGTATACTTGGTTAGGATGTTGATCCAGGGATTAATCCGCTTGCCAATTCTTGGAGTCAGGAAGGAATTTATTTTTCCCCTTATGAGATATCATTGGATGATTTGACACTGGGATTTTTTGTTTGCCTTCCTCTGGATCAATAAGTAAGTGTAGATTTAGGATAAAGTATCTGTTGTCTAAATTAAGCATAGGTTAACTTGATGGACGTATGTCTTTTTTTCAACCTCATCTACTATATAACTATGTAACTATGAAACCTCAGAAATAACCACGAATAAACCATCAAATTACATTGTAGAAGGAAAAAAGAGAATCATTAAAAAGTCGCAGTAAGAAAACATTTGTGCATAAGGAGTGTATTTGTAGTCAGGTTTATAACATGTTCCCTAATTCAAAAAAAAATTAATTCTAAAAAGTATCATTGCTGTAAGAGTTAATACTTAGAAGTGTTTTTCCAGCAAACCGTTTTTAATGATCATTAACATGCTGTATATTTATACTGTTTATTTAGAATGTTTTTGTACACAATTATTAGCAATTGGGGAAATGATTCATAAAGTTGTTGAGGTATAATTCCACAAAATAAACGATTTCCAGCACAAAGTTGTACACCTATGACAACTGTGTTTTGTTTCCTTACTGTAGTTCTATACTGATTTTTTAATTTGATTTAATAAATATTGACATTTTAATTATTCCAAGCATTGTTCATCCAATCTTTGGACTGCTAACATTTCCTTACACTAATACCATGGCTCTGAGTAAATAAATATTAAATTCTACATTACAGGTTTAGCCAGCTGGCCAACTTTGTCCAGATAAATTAATACTTAGGTACAGAGTGCACGTAATAAATCTTCCCAATCTGAGAAGACCTATTTTTGATAATTTATCCTGTTTACCCTTAGTGCACCTACCTCTTTAATCATGAGGTAGAATGAGTACTGTATACTCCTGAGTTGTGTTTCTTATAAGTCATTCTAATGCAGAATATCAGAGTTTCCATAGGATTCAGTGGCAGTTTTAATGCAGAATTGTATTTGAAGGGCATTTAAAATAGAAATGTTTAAAGTAAAACATCTACAACCAAAGGGATAGAACACCTTGCAAAACCCTAAATGCAACTTACTGTACTTGTTATATACTAGGACTGTACAAAGACCAGCCAATGCCCTTGTTACATTATTCCATAGAATGGGGGTTGCAGTTCATGTTTCCATTGTCAGATTAGACAAAACTGGGTGGTTATCACTTTTTCCAGTTGGTTGATGATGGCATAAATGTAGCTAGACTCATTGGGGCCGATTCACTAAGCAACGTTAACTAGCGCTAAAATGGGTTATATCGCTCGGCAGCAAAAGGCTGAAGCCATAAGCGCTATTCACTAAGGCTGTTTGGCGCGTTTACGGCCTGCCTTGGCCAAAAGGGATATAGCGCGCGATCACCTTCTCCCCCCCCCCTGATATCGTGCTAAAAGTTATTTAGCACGATAACTGATATAAACAAAGCAGCCTGTAAGAACTGCATGGAGACGCTGCATCTCAATGCATGGCTCTTACAGGCGATCGTGCTGTCCAAATCTGATTTTTAATAGTAGTATACATGAGACGGGGGTCTCCTGAGCTGAACCGCGTTGTTCAGGTCCGAGACCCCCTACTTCAGGAGATACAGGCCCGTTATGGGGTGCCGTATTCCCTACAGAATTTAAATGTCCCAGTCACGTGATGCGGGAGCTTTAAAGTGCAGGGGATACTGGCACCCCATAAAGGGGCCTGTAACTCCTGAAATAGGGGGTCCTCGGACCTGAAACCAATGTGGTTCAGTTCAGGAGACCCCCTGCTCACACACAATATTATTAAAAATACATTAAATCTGCAGTTCAGTCTTTTTTTTTAATTAATTTTTTAACTTCAATAGTTTCATGTGTGCAATCTCTAATTACCTAAAGAACTGTATAGCTGCTGCAGGTCAATTCGTTTTCCATGTATTGATAGGCGAAATTTGGTGACATAATTAGACCTGGAATATGTTTTTCTCTGCTTCTGTTCTGTCTCCAGTGGAAGCTCATGAATATTCATGGCACTCCTGCACTGACGTGCTAGAGGGAGGCAGGCTACAAAGGGGTGTGCCAGGGCTTGTGACAGGACACGAAGGGGCAGTGCCTTAGCAAATGGCTGTTAAAATAGAATACAAGAAAATTGGTCTTTCAAAGTTGCTTTTTTAAAACAGAAAAATGCTAAAAGTATTTTTTCTTACTACAGAACTGATTTATTAAAAAAAACACACATGCAGGATATTGACTGAACTGCAGCTTTAAGCAGCTTCATTACCTTAGCAGCTAACCGCTAAGGCAATGAAGGGGTTAAGAGACATAATAGCATGTTTATTGGGGACAATTCCCCCAATAACCATAGCAATATACCACAACATCCCCCTACCCCCCCCCCCCATTTGTCTATGGTTCTCACGGTCCTGATTGGGCCGTGAAAACCATGTGTTTTGGCCGACAAAAAAAAATGATGACGTCATTTAAAGGCAATGAAAGATGACGTCATGAAAAGAAGATGGCTGGCCTCACATGGTACGGTAGCCAATTAGAGCTGGGGAATATGGTGTGCCAGCAAAAAGGTAAACAAGAATTTTTTTCTAAGTCCAGCTTCTTTTGTGCCTGCCTTTAGCTGGCGCGTTTGTTTGGCGCGTTTTTTAAGGCTGATTCACTTAGCGCTGCTTAGTGAATCGGTAGTACTGGCAAAAATCAACGCAATAGGCGTGATCGTGGCGCATTTGCGCTGAGGGCAAAAAAAGCCCTTTTAAGACCAATAAGCACAGTTTCACTGCTTAGTGAATCTCACTGCAGCCTTATCGGGCTCAAAGGGTACTTTGCGCTCTTAAAGCCACTTAACAGAGCTTAGTGAATCGGCCCCATTGTGAGATAACATAATATAATCCTGTTGTAACTCAAAATATCACATAGTTCTAATAGGATTCAGTGCCAGTCATGGAGCAGAATATCCCAACATATCCCAATATATCCCAACATAAACCAACATATCCACCATATCCCACCATACATCAATATATTTCCAACATAACCCACCTCATCCCAGCACATCCCACCACATCCACCATATCCCACCATACCCCAAAAATCCCCCCCGGTGGGGTGAAGAGGCGAGGGAGCAAGAGTCGGAGTGCAGACCACACAAACTAAGAGAATGAGGGTAAAACTACAAAGGGTAGAAGGGGGGCGGAGAAAAAGACCCCTAAGGAAGATAAGGATAAGGTCAGGACGACAATGGGGGCGAATGACACTAGTGAGCAAAAAAAACAGGTAAAGATCCGATGTAAGAAGGGCGGACGTCACAAAAGAAAGTGAAGTGGTAGGAAAAGAACGGAATTCTCTGGTCTAAAGAATAAGAAATACTAGAAGAAGGGACAAAGAAATAGACAAGGAAGCAAAGTACATAGGCTGAAATGAACAAAAGGGGGCAAGGCATGAGAACATAAGATCACAAGAAGTGAAAGGAAGTAAGCAAAGGAGGGGTATAAGGGACAAAAAGTTGACAGAGGGCCAATAGAAAGAGGGACTAGGAGGGAAACAAAAATGAAACAGGCAGGTCAGAAGGTAATGGACCAACGGAAGTTGAGCGGGGAGGACGAGGGTGAGAAACGAGGGAGAGAAAGTGAGGGAACAGGAGATAGGGGAAACAGGGCGTAAGAGGGGGAAGAATGCGAGGGTGGAGGAAAAAGGCAAGAGGAGAAGTGTAGACGGAGCGAGAAAGTGGGTAGGGGAGAATAAGGGCAAGAAACAACGAGGAGGAGAGCACTCCCCAGGCCAAGACCAACCCACCTCCGCGCCCCCCATTCATCCACCGCATCCCACCGCATCCCACCGCATCCCACCACATCCAGCCATATCCCACCGCATCCCAACACATCCCACCCACCGCATCCCAATACATCCCACATCATGCCACCACATCCCACCGCATCCCAACACATCTCACCTAATCCCACCTCAACCCACCACATCCCACCTCAACCCACCACATCCCACCACATCCCACCATTGATGAGTATTAGGACTCATTTACAAAAGGGAAGTTTTTGCCCAAGTAACTTATCAATTTATTTTATTAATTCCCTACAAAATAATTTGACCATTGTACAGTGCCACTATGTGTGCGTGTGCGTTACATGTTCTACACGTCTGTTAGCACAGGGGGGAGAAGAAGGAAATATTTGGAATACATAAAAAGCGGCAATAACCACTGTGCCTCATTTCCTGTAAGTTTTACACAGATATAGCCAGATTGTCTATGAGTTAAAGTTCAGGCAGCCAGTTAGTACACAACTTGATCGTTTATATTTCCTTCTCATCTGTCAGACATTCACTATTTAGGCAGCCAGTTAGAAGTGCATGGCATATGTCACAGTGTGACTGCTCAGCTCTGCTAAAGGTTTGCTTAACTGCTCACTCAGCACATTCTGAGCTGTGTATCATAACAATGTGGTCACAATGATTTGGTGAGTGAATGAGGCTAAATACTCTATCGGTACCTGACCCTGACAGATCTGTGAATAATTCAAACAACCAGTCAGTGTTTTGTAATGTATCTCACAGCCTGATTATATCTATTCAACTACCCTTATAATTAAGTAGCACTGCCTGCAGATGGTGACTCACATACTCAGTTCTTACCAGCATACTGTATGCTGATATTAATTGCAGCTGATCACAACTGCACAGCAATAATCTACAGTATGCTGGAAAGTATGTAGTCTTTTGATAACCAACAGCTATTAGGTTATGGACTCACTGTTCATTATCTGAAATAGCTCATTAGTGGCAATCTACAGTACAAGCATAGACAATCTGTTTCAATCTTTATTTTGTGGGAAGATTTATATCTATATACCACTCGCATCTCAACTATATCAACTCATTGTCTATATTAAGGAATTTTTGGTTAAAGGGACAATTGCTTCTCTCCCAGCAGACATCATATGTGTCAGCCACACTTCCTTATTTTATTATTTTATTTATGTATCTGCTCATTGTCACTAATTCAATTATTATGTGTTGTGATTATTTTTCCCTAGTGATTTATTAAATGCTAAGTTTTAAAAGCCTAGGGGGCCTATGCAGAGAGCAGCGAATTTTAAAATTGGCGAATTTATTAAAAAGTAGCTTTTTTGGAGAGTTTTATTCTCCATATGCAGAAAAGTGCGAATTCTGCTATGTTTAACATGGATGCGTGTGGCGAGTTTAAATTGGCGAGATGCGCGCTTCAGAAACGTGTAAAAACAAATTTTTTTTTCCCTTTGCAATGGCCGCGAGCGGCAGCTTCTTGCAAAAAGGAGACAATCGCGCCATTTTATTGGCGCGAACAGCCGCTAGATGCCGTTCGCGCCTCTCTGCATTAGGATATTTTTAAAACTGGCGAGATTGAGGTTCTCGCCAGCCGCGAGGCGAGTTTTACAAATAGAAAAGAAAAATTGGCGCGTTTTTCGGAACTCGCCATTTTCTGCTGCTTTCTGCGCGATTTTCTCCAAAAAATGGCGAATTTCGAAATAGCGCTGCTCTCTACATAGGCCCCTCTGTGTGCACCATTAATGTACTTTCTTTGGATGCTCCGCTGGCTTATTGATAGTGGATCCTCTTTATGATAATGAATTTAATGTTAGTTACTGATCAAGAGAAATCCATCCTTTTCCCATCCTCTGCACAACGTTTCTCAGAGAGGTGATGGGCGTGAGGTGGGAATCCTATTTGGGCTGTAGGTAATTTTTGTGTATTTTTCTGCAACACAAACCATATATGCAGAGATACTATACTATACAATACATAATACAGGGATAATAGTGCAAATAGGGATACATTAGGTGCATGATACATACAGTGCAAGGCAATATTAGGGGGATACATGTCTATGAATATGAGAATAAATCGTGATGTGCGAGTCTTGGTTATATTAATGCGCTATGGAAATGACTCAGTGTAAAGGTGACTTTTTAGACTGGTCTTGAAGTTGGATTCCTAACCATACCATGAACATTATCTCTTATCTTTTATTGCAACATGTTTCCCATTTGTGTCTCTATCCGTAATCTGTTTTTATATTTGTATATAAAAGTTTACAAAATACAATATAGTATACGTATAGTACTTTCTGAACCATTAATAGATCTGGGGCTTTTATGTCTTAATTATTGTACGAGTCTCACTAAACACTTTCTTCTTGCAGCACGAGAACTGGTATTTAATCTGAAGATCTCCTTTTCCTCTAACATACCACAATGCTCCGGGAGAATCAGACAACAGTTACAGAATTTCTGCTTCTGGGATTTCCAGCCATTCACAACTTCAAGATCTTACTCTTCTTTGTCTTCCTTCTGTTATACCTTTTCACCATAGCTGGAAATGTTCTTATTATTGTCTTGGTGTCAACCAGTCACCAGCTCCGTACCCCCATGTACTTCTTTCTCAGTCACCTGTCCCTGTCTGACATCTTGCTAACCACAGATATTGTGCCTAACATGCTATACGTAATAATGGCAGAAGGAGGCATTATCTCTCTCGCTGGCTGCATCTCTCAATTTTTCCTCTTTGGTACCTCAGCAGGTTCTGAATGTTTCCTCCTTACAGTGATGTCTTATGATAGATACCTGGCCATATGCCACCCATTGCGTTACTCTGCTATTATGGACTTTAAGCTGTGCTTCCAATTGGTTTTCGGGTCTTGGTTCTTAGGTTTTATGGCAGCACTAAGTATGGTTATTTTGATTTGTTCATTTCAGTTATGTAACCCCAATGTCATAGACCATTTCTTCTGTGATATTACCCCTCTCTTAGACCATTTTTGCTCAGACAGAAGCATTGCAGATACAGACGTCCTTTTTCTAGCCATCTCTTTCTTTATTTTCCCATTCATCTTCATCGTTGTGACTTATGTCTGTATCTCCCTCACCATACTCAATATCTCCTCCGCCACTGGGAGACAGAAAGCCTTCTCCACCTGCAGCTCTCACCTGGCTGTTGTGTGCACATATTATGGGACACTGATTGCTAAATATGTGATTCCCTCCAAAGGTCAGTCATTGATTGTAATGAAAATCACTTCTCTTCTGTACACAGTCATCACCCCGTTATTCAATCCCATCATCTATACTCTGAGGAACAAGGAGATCCAGGCAGCCCTGTGGAAATGTACCAGTATAAGGGTACAAATATAACTGAGTAGCATGAGATAAACTAAAGTAGGTCTGTTGTATCGGACTGTTTTCAAAGCCGTAACAACAACATAATTTATGTAAGATAAGGTAGATGCAGTTAAGATTCTTTAGAAACTGTAATTTTGCAGTCACAGTATATTGACATTAAGGGGATCGTGCATCAATGAAGGTATGTAAGTTATGCGGATAACACATTCTTACACGGTATTCACACACAGCCCTAGCTTCACTCACCTTGGACACCTACTTCAATTTAATTTTTTAAACCTTGAATTACTGAATTTTCCAAAACAAACTGTTTTAAATTAAAGAAAAAATGGTGTCGATGGCATTTGGGACTAAGGTTACATTTCTAAAACTTCCAACAACAGAGTAACAGTCAGAACTAACTCTAACCCCATTCTAGCCCCTGTCACTAGTTTTAAGAAAGTGGGATTTTGTTTTGACTCCCACTTAACATTTGGGCTTTATATTGATACCCTGACATCCAAAACCTATGTCAAACAAGGTGTACTTTATAGGAACAAATCCTCCTTAAATAAATTGGTCAGAAATCGTATCGCCCAGCAGATGCTAATAAATATGATATATGGGGATATAGTATATGGTACAACACCCCAAACTCTCTTTATCAGACTAGACACCCTCTCTAACTCTATATGCTGATTTGACGTATAATGTAAGTACAAATACATCACTACGAAATGCTCCAAGATCTAGATTGGTCATCACTTGAGTCAAGGCACCAAGTATTTTTTTTCCAGTCATATTCAAATACTTTGTGGACCAGCTATCTGGAAATCTGAACAAGCTCCTCACTCCTACCACAAGCAACTATTATCACCTCAGAACTGACTCCAAAAGACTATTCACGGTCCCAAAGTTCAACAAGGAATCCGGCCGCTCCTCCTTCTCTTACCATGCACCTCACAACTGAAACAATCTACCTGTGACTCTCAGCGACGCCATCAGTCTACGTTCTTCAGCTGTCTCAGTTTAAATCTAGTCTGCAACTATTACATACTGTAGTGCCGACGGTTATTCTAACACAAACCAGTGGCAATCGCCAAAAAGACCCAGGTACATGCTGGGTACATGCTGGGTTTTTTTAAAGCAAGTTTAACGCATTTCTGCATTGACTAATGGCCCATCAGATTAACAGCGGGGATCCCTAGCAGTCCCATTACAACTGAATGGGACTGCCAGGGACCCCTGCTGTGTTAATCCGATGGGTCGTTAGTCAATGCAGAAATGCCTTAAACTTGCCTTAAACTTGCCTTAAACTTGCCTTAAACTAGCCAGGTTACACTGAGCATGTACCCAGCATGTAACCGGGCTAGTTTAAGGCAAGCTTTAGAATACTCGTTGTCACGTCTGTATGCCCATAATTGTATTATCTTTAACTGTCCATGAAATGTCTGTACGTTGAATGTACAGAATAACCTCTGTTTATTTAATGTAACCATGTATTGTCATCATACATAACTAAGTACTTGAAAACAAGAGGTACTGTTACTCTCAAAGTATTATTTTCTGGTTAAACAGTTTATAAATAAATACAAAATTAATTTGAACACTCTTATTCTCCTCGAGCATTAGTGATAGATTTGAGCAGGGATTATATTGAACTGAAAGTATAAAAAAAAGTATAAAAATAAATACAATTAGGAGCTACAGTAAGAAGTATAGCCAGGAAGAAATCAGCAACAATTCTTATTAGTACGCAGAGACCTAATACTCATTAGTACACAGATATCAACTTAATACTCATTAGTACACAGACAGAAACTTAATGCTCATTAGTACACAGACAGAGCCCTAATACTGATTAGTACACACACTGATTCCTCAGAAATGCAGATCAACTGAACCTTAATTGTGTTCATAAAGACCTGTGGGAGCAGAAATGTAACACATTGTTTATTCTGTGTAAGTTGGGATTCTTCGTGTAATAACACAGTACTAATTTTATCAAACTTTTGTTTATAATATTTGTAGGATTGTAATTCTCCCTCCAACATCCTTCACTCACAAACTCACATGGATCTAGACCCTGGGTAAGACATGGGCCCTGATATTCTGCAATGACATGGGACACAGGCCTTGGGGGAGACATGGCCCTGATATTCTTCAATGACATGAGACACAGGCCCTGGGTTAGACATGGGCCCTGATATTCTCCAATGACATAGGACACCGGCCCTGGGTGAGACATGGGCCCTGATATTCTCCAATGACATGGGACCCAGACCCTGGGTGAGACATGGGCCCTGATATTCTTTAATGACAAGAGACCCAGGCCCTGGGTAACACATGGGCCCTGATATTCTCCAATGACATTTTAAACAGGCCCTGGGTGAGACATGGTGAAAGGTTAAAGTATCTCCGTGGGTGGTGACCCTTGTCACCCCCTGAACGGTAGACCCTTTTACTCAACCCGGGGAGATTTTTACCATTGGCACTGCTATTGGTTTGTTCCCGCTATCACGAACTTGAAGACGTCTGGGAGCGGCCAAGAAAGACAGGAAAAAAATTATCTCTAAGCAGCTCAAGTTTATTGCGGGCTGAACAGCCTTTTTATAAGCTACAAAGGCATTATCACTTTTAGAGGCGTACACTGTTAGATTGGAGGTGTTACACTGTCCTTTGGAGGCATTGCACTACCTGTTAGAGATGTTTTTTGGAGGCGTTACACTATTTTGGTAAACACACGTAGTTTACAGAACTGGTTTAAACAAGAATATGCATAAGCAATGAAAAAGAGGTTTTTTTCTTGAGAACCATGAAGCAGGGCTACATTTCTGTTATAATTCAAGGCCCTTTGCTTCTTGGGAAAACAACTTCTTGGGATCACGCTTGGAAATAGTTAAGATAAAGATAATGCAAGCTTCTGCTTTTTAAAATTGCTGTACTGATGCAGCGTCCGTTATTCGAACACTTCACGCGGCAATGAATACGGGAAACCATGATCACAACGGGGACAAAGCTCGCTGTGTTTAATGAAATGACTGCGGCGCATTAGATTCCCAAAGCAGGGACCCCTGCTGTGTGAATGCTACCGGCGTCTGCCTTTGTGTAATAGACGCGCAGAAAGAGAGTCTGAAGCAGTCACTCTAACTGCACGCCTCTCACAGGCGATCGCTGGGGTTTTATTAAAATTCTGAAATTACAGTTTTGTAGCAGGGGGTCTCCTGAGCTGAACAAAGTTGATTTCAGGTCCGGGGACCCCCTACTTCACGAGTTACAAGCCCCGTTATTGGGTGCTGGTACACCCATGTTTAAATCCTGTTGGATCGAATCAAAACAATGCAGAGGGATACCGGCACCCCATAACATGGCCTGTATCTCGGGAAGTAGGGGGTCCCCAAGACTGAAATAAACTTTGTTTATCTTGGAAGACCCCCTGCTCCCCCACACTAGTATCAACCCCCCCCTCTCCAAATAAAAAATCATTACCTTAGCGGGTAGCTGCTAAGGTAATGAAGCTGATAAACATTTTATTTTTATTCAAAGTGTGCGTGAGCAGGGGGTCTCCTGAGCTGAAAAAAGTTGATTTCAGGTCCGGGGACCCCCTACTTCCTGAGTTACAGGCCCCGTAATGGGGTTCTGGTATCCTCGCCATGTTAAAATTGTGGGTCACGTGACCGCGGGACTAGAGGGATACGGGCACCCCATAACGGCGCCTGTAACTCGGGAAGTAGGGGGTCCCCGGACCTGAAATCAACTTTGTAGATTTCAGGAGACCCACTGCTCACGCACACAATAAATAAAAATTAAAAATGCAAGCAGCTTCATTACCTTAGCAATGCCCGCTAAAGCAATAAAGGGGTTAAGGCACAAGTGCCAACCCTGTCTGTAAAAAAACTAAAACATGGCCTACAGAGTACATTACATTTAAATAAATCACCCCCCCCCCCCATACCACCAAACACACCTACATTACATTAATGGGCCAAATAACTATTATCCAGATATGGATAATAGATTATTTGGCCCATTATTAAACACATTAACTACACAATTCACTATTCAAATCCTAGAAACAAAACAAGTAAACAGAAATAAATTACCATCAATCAATACATTCACAAATCGATTACAATACAATCCAAATCAATAACTGTACACAATTCACTATTCAAATCCTAGAAACAAAACAAGGAATCAGAAATAAATTACCATCAATCAACTAAATCTAACCAACAATAAGCCACTATTAAAAAGCAAGCCCCCCCCCCCTGAAATAAACCATAGCAAACACATTTGCACACCAAGCTGCAAAATACAGTTAAAAATGCATCAAAAAAAAAAGCAAGCAAACATGAGAAATACAAGCTTTTATTTGCTCTGTATTATGTATATCCATAGGGACATACATAAATAAAGAGGCAATAAATTGACATAAAAAAAAAATCAATCACATTAAAAATTTTTTTTAAAACATGTACATGCTAAATAAAATACATTTCTTTTGTAAACTTACCATTACTTGTCCCACTCACCGACTACCGTTGATACCGCTTACTCTCGAACCAATCCACGCACAGGAACCCATAAAATAATAAACCATAAAATAATAAACCATAACAATCCAGGGGTCTGTGTCTTCTATTTGAAATCCACGCATAAACCATAACAATCCATGGGTCTTTGTCTTCTATTTGTAATCCAATCCATCTGTGGAGTCTTCATCTGTATTCTTTTCCCACTCTTCTTCTGTTCTTCGGCCACGCCATGGTCTTCTTCTTGGAGGGGAGGTCCTCCCTCCACGCCATCTGGCCCTAAAATGAGACGACATAGGCTTTTAAAGGCCCATGACGTCACATTTTCGTCATATGGTTCCCACAGCCCTGATTGGGCCGTAAAAACCATGTGATTTAAAAAAATTAATAAAAATTTGATGATGTCATTTAAAGGCAATGATGCCAGCCAATCAGAATGGTTGTGCTGCAATTGCCTTTAAGACGACGTCATCAAATGAAAGATGGCCACCCTCACATGGCGTCTCTGAATATATGCTAAGCGCTCCTCAGCGCGCATCAGCAAGCACTACGCCACTATAAACACAGCCTAATACTTGGCCTAACCCATTTTCACGCTTCTTTCTCTTCTGCACACGCTTCTCTGACTGTCTTTGGAGGAAATCTCACACTCTCGCGGACTTCAATCCTCCACTAGTAAGGTCTCCTTTCCTACGTCATCTCCAATCATCTATTAAGCTCCATCCAGGGGCTTAGTTATAGACCAGACAGCATGGGAGCCCGCGCTCTTGGGAGGGGTCTGCTCCCCCCGTAGAGACAGGTGAGGGGAGATGGTATGCAGCGGCTGGCCCTGGCAAACAGAAGCCAGAATAGTAATCAGCTGGGCAGGGGAGGAGCACCCTCTAGCAGTCTGACCTGGAAGTTTTTATTCCAGGCTGCTCCTCTGATCATCTCCTCCTGCCAAAGGTAGGACAGGGAGAGAGAGAGCTGAGGGGGAGAGATAGAGAGCTACTGTAAGGGGGAGAGAGAGATCTGGTGAGCGGGAGCTGATGATGATGAGGGAGGAGAGTTTGTGAGGGGGAGCTGATGGTGAAGGACAGGGAGTGCTGGTGAAGAGGAGTTGATGATGATGGGGAGGGAGAGCTGATGAGGGGGAGCTGATGATGATGAGGTGGTAGAGCTGCTGAGGGGGAGCTGATGATGAGGACTGGGGGAGCTCGTGAGAGGGAGCTGATGAGGATGAGGGGGCAGAGAGCTGTTGAGGGGGAGCTGATAAGGATGAGGGGGCAGAGAGCTGTTGAGGGGGAGCTGATGAGGGTTAGGGGGGAGCTGATGATGAGAAGAAGGGAGAGCTGGTAAGGGGGAGCTGATAATGAGGAGGGGGAGAGCTGGTGAGTGGGAGCTGATGACGAGGAGGGGGAGAGCTGGTGAGGGGGAGCTGAAGAAGATGAGAGGGGAGAGCTGGTGAGGGGGAGCTGATGAGGTTAATGAGGGGGGAGAGCTGGTGAGGGGGAGCTGATGCTGATGAGGAGGTAGAGTTGATGAGGGGGAGCTAAGGATGAGGGGGGAGAGCTTGTGAGGGGGAGCTGATGAGGACGAGGGGGAGAGCTGGTGAGGGGGAGATGATGATGATGATGAGTAGGAGGGGGAGTGCTGGGGGAGAGCTGGTAAAGGGTAGATGATGATGATGATGATGATGATGATGATGATGATGATGATGATGATGATGATGATGATGATGATGATAGCTTGTGAGGGGGAGCTGATGAGGACAAGGGGAGGGAGGGCTCATGAGGGGGAGCTGATGAGGACAAGAGGAGGGAGGGTTGATGAGGGGGAGCTGATGAGGACAAGGGGAGGGGGGCTGATGAGTGGGAGCTGATGAGGACAAGGGGAGGGAGGGCTGATGAGAGGAAGCTGATGAGGACAAGGGGAGGGAGGGCTGATGAGGGGGAGCTGATGAGGACAACGGGAGGGAGGGCTGCTGAGGGGGAGCTGATAAGGACAATGGGAGGGAGGGCTGATGAGGGGGAGCTGATGAGGACAAGGGGAGGGAGGGCTGATGAGGGGGAGTCTTGTGCACCGGAAAGGAAAACGGGGAAGAAGGACAAGCTTCTCTGAGCGTTTGCTTGGAGAAAAATACTCACCACTGCTCAGAGAGGGAACTCGAGACAAAAAGCTCGGGAAGATTCGGGACAGTTGCACAAGTACAGGTCACTCCACTACAGAGATGTTCGTCAACTTAGTCGCTAAACCTCGATCGGTCAAGGTCACGTCTGATATAAGTGGGCAGCCACTCCATACAGCGAATAATTTTAGACCGAAGAGAAGAAACAAGACGAGCCGAAACAGGAGGCCCATCGCATCCATTAGTGTGGAAGGGGTCATGCTGCGCGTCGGGCGCGAATGAGGAACAGATGAGAAAACAATCAAGTACAAAGAGAAGTTATGACAGCTAATGTGAGGTAATGCCGCGGCGAAATGTGACAAAACGCTGGTCGAGCCACAAAAAAATAACCATACACATGGAGGGGGGCAGAATTAGAACAGTAGACACGATGGGGCAGAGAGGGGAGGTGAAAGGGAGTGGAAGTCCGCCGCTCTAATACAAAAACAATTCTGACATCAATCAAACGAAATCACAAATAAAAGATTAATTGTAATGTGCCCAAAGCGGACACAGTCCGAAAGAGCGCATATCTGAAAAGGGGGGGTCAACAATCAGTGCGCGGGAAGTGCGAACAGTGAGGGGGCGCAAAAGGGGGATAGGAGCAGAAAAAAAGAAGAGAGAAAGAGATACGGGGTGAAGGAGGGAGAGGCTACAAGGGAGGCCCGCTGGCCGCGAAACTAGTCAAACCAGTGTGTGGCGGAAGACATAAAGTAGCTGGTGCACGTACCGTAAAAAAAAGGACAGGACTGATGAGTTGGATGGTAACGAGTCGAACGAAGGGGGAGATAGTTTAGGTTGAGGTGTGGTGTAAATGTCAACTACTGTAATGGTGAGATGGGACACACAAGGGAATAATAAGCATAAAGTGTGTTGGAAGGCCGCGGAGGGTTTGGGATGATTAGGTGGAGGGATGGGAGGGCCATGCAGTAAACTGAACTGAGGGTCAGGTGCCGACACGAATATGACAAATTATAAAAGAATTGGTAAAGGCGTGGGACGTTCCAAGTGGAGTAAAAGAGGCATCTGGATTATAGAGACGTGGGTAATCTGCATGCGATAAGCAGGGACGCGAAGGATCTGACAGTGGGGCCAAGTTGACGGGGTGGACATATAACACAGACTGTATCACAGCGCTGGTGATCACTGACATATAGATATTGAGGGGGCAGAGAGCTGTTGAGGGGGAGCTGATTGAGGTGTATTTCTGAGGAGCGGAGTGGGTATGAGAAGAAGGGAAGCTGTGAAGGGAGCTGTAATGAGAGGGGAAGCGTGAGTGAAAGCTGATGACGAGGAGGGGAGATGCTGGTGAGGGGGAGCTGAAGAAGATGATGAGGGGAGAGCTGGTGAGGGGGACTGATGAGGTTAATGAGGGGGGAGAGCTGGGTGGGGTATGATGCTGATGTGGAGGTCAGTTGATGAGGGGAGCTAAGATGAGTGGGGGGAGAGTTGTGGAGGGGGAGCTTGATGAGGACGAGGGGGAGGGGGGGAGACTGGTGAGGGGAGATGATGTATATGATGTAGGAGGGAGTGCTGGGGAGAGCGTGGTAAAGGTGGGTAGATGTATTGATGATATGATGATGAATGATTGATATGATGATGATGATGATGAGATGATGATGAGGATGATGAGATGATGATGGATGATGGATGATGATGTGATGATATGATAGTGAGGGAGCTTATGAGAAAGGGGAGGGAGGGCTGATGAGGGGGAGCTGATGAGGACAAGGGAGAGAGGTCTGATGAGGGGGAGGCTGATGAGACAACAGGAGGGTTCTGAGGGGAGCTCTGATAAGGACAATGGGAGGGGCTGATGAGGGGAGCTGATGAGGACAAGGGGAGGGGAGGGCTGATGAGGAGATGATGAGGACAGGGGAGGGAGGGCTCATGAGGGGGAGCTGATGAGGACAGAAAGGGAGGGTTATGACGGGGGAGCTGATGAGGACAAGGGGAGGGGGCTGATGAGTGGGAGCTGATGAGGACAAGAGGAGGGAGGGCTGATGAAGGAGCTTGAATGAGGAC